>JAXQQM020078511.1:0-16042 GCA_034641835.2 Pinus albicaulis
GCGTGTATATGCGAGTTTAGATCATAAAAGCCGCATATGCAATTCTGCAAAAGAAAAATTTGAAGTCAAGATATAAGCTCTAAATACTGATTCACCCCCCCCCCCCCTCTTAGTATTTTTCCCAACATGTTGTTCTTTATTCAGAAGCTTTGTCGTGGCATTAGAGCTTATTATCTTTCTCGGATTCCCTGTGATACACCATAATTCGACTTCCTTTCCGTCCAAAAAAAATTCAATAAAAGTTCATGAAAATTAAAAGCTACCATCCCCAAAGATTGTAACCATTGTACTCCTAGTACAACATCAGCACCTCCCATTGGAATGGAAAGAATTGAACTATTCAATACATATTCCCCCATGGTTAGCTTGATATTATGGCATTTTCTAGAGCAATTTATAGTTCCTCCATTTGCAACCATCACTTGACATTCTATTGTTGGGTATAGGAAACAATTCAATTCCTTGGCTACCTTACAATGAATAAAATTATGGGTACTACCCGAATCAATCAACACTATTACCTTTTTCTTCTCAATATGTCCTTCTATCTTGAGAGTTTGAGGAGTGGTAATTCCTGCCAATGCATTACACGATATGGTCAGACTCATTTATTCTTCTTATAGGGTTGGTTCTTGGTGTATATCCTCTTCTTTTGAAGTTTCTTGTTCATTTTCTTCCTCCTCTTCACAACCTATGTAAAATAATTTCTTCTCAGCACACTTAAGACCTTTAGTGTATTTTCTATCACAAATGTAGCAAATCCCTTATGCCATTTTTTCTTCCAATTGTTGTGGTGTTAACCTTGTAGGTTGTGGAAGTCTAGCAGTAGCAACACTTCCATATTTATAGATGTGAGTGGTAGGCTTCTTTGTTGCCGTAATTTTACATTCAATTTTTCTTGCCAATCTGAATGCCTTATCCAATGAATCAGGTTCCCAAATGTGAACTTCATGCTGGATGTTATCCTTTAAATACCATATGAAGACATCAATCCTGTGTTCCTCTGGAATATCAGTTAGCCTTATATTCATTTTTTGGAATTCCTTAATGTGCTCCACCACTGAACCTTTTTGTTTGAGATTTATCAATTGGGAAAAGAAGGTGTTGCTCTTTGTATCCTCATAATGTGCTATCATTTCCTCCGTAAAAATTGACCAAGTGAAAAAAAAAAATTACGAAAGAAAATCCATCGATACCACACAAATGTATTTTGTTCTAAATGTAAAGTTGCAATGTGTACCTTTTGGGTGTTTTTCACATTCTTGAGATCAAAATATTGCTCCATATATAGTATCCATGTCACAGGATCCTTGCCATCAAACTTCCTCATATCCATATTTGGAATATGGTGGTTCTTCCATCCAACATTAGAGTTTATGAAATCACGATTAACATTTATTTTGTTCTTATCATGGTTTCTTCTACTATCTTTTTCCATAAGGAAACATTTCTTATATCAACTTTTTCAAACCTTCCATGTCTTATTTTAGATCATTCTTCATGTTTTCCATGTTATCTTTCATTTTTTCTTCCATGTCATCCATCTTAGCTTCCATGCCATATTCCATGCCCTCCATCTTAGCTTACATGACCTTCTTCAAACCATCCATATTAGCTTACATGTCCTTCTTCAAACCATCCATCTTAGCTTCCACGCCTTTCTTCAAAACTTCCATTTCATTTTTTGTTTATCTTTGCGAGAGAAAATTTTGGTGCACTTGCTCTTGTAATTTTGATATGTCATGTTGCAATTCTTCATCTTCATGAGTCATAGTAGAGCCTTCTAAAGGCTTAATGGGTATTGAATTATTTTTAGGGGGGATTTTAGAACCCAAACCCAATTCTGATATCTATTGTACAATATGCCCTTGGAATAAATTCAAACTGATTTTTCACACAAGACTTATGCAATTCGAAGAAAAAGAATACACGCCTTTTTCTTTATTTTGAGGAGCTCGAGATTGAAACTAAATTATCTCTGTGATTTTCGATCTTCAATATCTAAAATTCAGCCCTATACTAGCCCTCTGAAGCTTCTTTCAAATGCCATGGGTCTGACCTAATTTGGATTCTTCAAGGCAATTTTTTTCCCAGTCTCCCACAATGACCTAATTATCGAATGGTTCAGTAGAGCAAACTTGTATGGTGTGTCACATGTCATTGTTTCCTCTTTCGGCTCTAAACCTTCGTAGGAAAATATTTATAGCGAAAATGTCACGATGACCTATTTAGGTTAAATTCGGGAGCCCATTACAGTTTGACCCTAGGGTAGTCCCATTATCCATTGAAGCATTGAATCAATTATATTTAGGGTTAGATTTCCATAAAATATTTATGATTTTTCAGACTTCATGCCTAGTCATGTGGACATCCCAAAGTTGAATCCTCCCTATTCCACTTCCAAGTTTCCAGAGGGTTCTAGGCATGTAATTTTTATGTTATCCTTCATATTGGGCTATTTCACTTATGAGTTTATTGATGAGTCTATCCTTGGGTTTTTGTCTACCTTGTCTCCTGGTCAGCCTCCTGCTGTGATCTTTGATTTTGCCAGGTTTATTGCTGATTCCATACACCATCAATTGAAAAATTTATCCACTGAAGGGGTATTTAGGTATTCTTCCTATTTATTTCATTTGTTCTTATTCTCACAAGCAGATCACTTCCCAATAACATTACAGAAAATGAATGTAGAGGGCCAGCCTCTATCAATTGTCTTTTGGACATCATTGTTGAGAAAAGAAGGAAGTTAATACAGTTACACAGATTTCACAGATTTGTTTATCAGGCCAGCTATGAATTTGCTACAAAAATCAGAACAGCCTAGAGTAAGTGAAGAGATGAAAAGGATATTACAACTGTCAGAAGAATGAAAAATGGGAGATTGGAACTTGTATGAGAAGCACATTGAATTAAGAATCTTTGGAACCAATCTGCTTCCATATAAGTTACCTAAGTTTTTAACTATCAGAGTCTTTGCTCTAGAGTATTTGAGACAGGTGTTGAATGTTGATGCTATCCATTTCATGGCTTATTTAGCCCATTTTTTGACAGGAAAACATGGGGCTAAATTGTTTGTTGAGCCTTCAAGGAATGCATTTCTCCTGAAAACACATCATCCTTGAAAGCCTCTTCATGCCCTCTGCCCTTGATTAATTTCCACTACTATTTCTAAGTCAATAAGCCTCACTGATTATAAAAAGGTGTGCTCAAGATGGCCTTTATTTGCCCCTTGTATTCCTGTAGAATGCCCCATTATAACCTTTTTACACGATGGTCAAAGTCCCCTTTTCTTCACCCCCAAATCCCTCCTAAACCTTCTAAATCACCTTCATTCCCCTCTTAAAACCTGAAAATACCTTTGTATGGTTCAAGGGCCCCTTACTCCCTCTACCGTTATCTCTTTCTGGCCTTGAATTTCATTAAAAATGGGCCAAAAAACCCATACTCTTCACATTTCAGGTTTAGCCCCTTTCAGCTCAGCCCCCAGAACCGTTTCCCCCCACATGACCTGGGCCTCGTAAAACCAAGCTTTCAGCTGTCCGAAAGCGCTTAGCTGACTACTGGGATACTTCCAGAGCGCAATTAACCGTCGATTTCCCGGCATCCGACGGCCATCGCAAGCACCTTTCGTTTCACGTTCGCCCCTCCGATCATATCACAACCATCGATCTGATCCGCAGATCGACGGTCCGTATTTCATCTGCCCCGGTGGTCCCCATGCCAGAACACTGTGCAGAAACCTGCGATTTCTATCGCACCGCCTTTGGAAGGTGGGCAGTATTTTTCATTTCGCAGCGATGCCATACACCGGCTGACACGTGTCTTCGAGCACTATTGGGAAGCCGCTCTCATTGCACGTTAACGTTCTACTGTAGACTCGGCGTGATATGCGTGTATGCCATCTGATCTGAAGCTGTCCATCCAACAGTGATCGCGCCACGAAGATGCTCGAGTGGTAGCCAAAGCAAAAGGGACCCCTAGCCCACCATCAGTCGACCTCCAATGCATTTTCAGAAATCAATCTCCTCTTGAGATCGGATGGTCCGGATTAAACCAATGCCATGCCTTTGACCGGCCCCACCGCCAGTACTCCACGTCACCCATTTAATCGCTTTTTCCCCATTTTCTTGGTATTGCGCCACCTATCCTCCAGGTTTTCACCACGTGTTCCCCGCCACCCCTGGTCTATAATTGATCCATTTCTCTATTTTTCCGCCATTTTTTCGTTCTTACCCACTGTTTCCACCATGCTGCACCACCATTCCACAAGCCTTCCACTGCATCCATCCCCCTCCAGCATGGATCTCTTAACAATTTTGTGTGTTTTGCAGGATTACAGCCGGGCAGAAAATGCCATGATTTATGGTCACTGTTTCAGTGACATAGAGCACAAAGAAAGCCATTGTCCGAGCCTGATATTGCAGGAAATTTTTTGGGAAGGATTCAATAGCAAAGATTTCATCAATGTACGGTGCTCGACATTGTCAAACCTCCCCAGCACCATTAAAACTCGAAGTTTTCAAAGTCAGAGACAGTAATGCAGCAAAGAGTATCAGTGAAAGAATCAGAGAATGTAAGGCCGGTAATTGAAGATTGTGAGCCTTAACTCAATAATTAAATGAAAAATATCAAACTGAAGACCTCATGAATCACACAGAAGGCCTAGGGAACACAAAACGATATATATCAGTGTCACCATCAGCATAATGTTCCTACTCTCAAAAGGACGAAGTGCCCATACTGTTTTCATTCTATACCGTGTTCCTGAGGAAATCTCAGCCCTGACAACAATCCTATGCTATTAGAAGCATTTTTTATACAGTATGGAAGACCTGAGTCATTGATCTATTTTTTTTCAGCTCACCAGAGTTCTACATAGGGTTACAACAAGTACATCAAAGGCTTACCTGGAGTAAATTGCAGCCCGACGAAGATCACTCTTTCATCCAAAGAGTACTAAAGATAAAATTTAAAACAGAATGGGGCCTCATCCCTCTTCCTCTTCTGAGTTTTAATGCTACATTTAGTTTTCCATCTACCTCCTCAACCTCTTTTTCAGCTATAAAATTCATGAAGAAACTCATTGTAAAGGTTGTTGATCGGCTATCTGTGAATTGCAAGCTGTTTCTCTTGAGACATGTCCTCTGTGTAAAGTTGTAATATAGGCTGAGGAAGATGTTTTTAGACTGAATATCAAGCTATTGGTAATGTTTTACTTGACTAGTGTTGCTCTTTAATATGACAAGCACATTTCTTTGGATCCTGATTTAAAGCAGTGGTGATGTTTTTCTGTCTCTATCTATGTTTTCCTTTTTAGTTCATTACATTTCATTTCTTCTCGCATGCATCAGAAATCTGGCATAGGATTTACCCTTGTTAGGTACCCTATGTTTCTTCTCTCCCTACCTTCAATGTTTTCTGATGTATGTGTTATCTGAGGATTGATTTCAAGCTAATTTAACCAGTGTAGTGGTCAAATATACTGCTAGTTGATGTGTGAATTAATGAATTTGTTCTTAGATGTTCTTGTTAGGCTTTAATTGAATGAATTGGGATACTAGGAGTCTATAACTCTGTCTCTGTCCCACTATGATCCTTTTCAATTAATTGAAACTTCCTAAGTTCCCTTAAGCTGGATACCAAAGCATTGAGAGTTCAAAGTCTCTCTCTGATCTCAGGTTTTCACCTTTGTCTTTAAATCTTTAATGTTTCCTTGTCTAAAGAGTTAACCTTTAGGGTCTTGGATCACAGGTTGTCCAATGGCATGTCCTGTCCCTGGATCTGATTCCTGAAGGTCACCTTGGAGGTTTCCTTGCTTTCACCTTCTCTCTTATCATTTCATGCCACACTATCATCTTTAAGATCCAATGCTTTAGATGACTAGCCCAACTGAAAGCCTGCATATTGAATAGCAAGAAAACCCTTTCCTAACTCCATTGCCCAATGGTATTGAATGCTCCTCTCGAATCTTTCTCCCCTTTGCCTAAAATCCTTTTTCATCCGTGTCTTATAATCGAACCCTTTCTTTCTTGATTCCCAACAACCAAACACAAATAAAACAAATAAACCCGAGCCTTATAACTAGCCTAACATCTTAACACGAGCTTCAAAGACATAAAATATTTCCATAAATGTAGAGATCCCTCTCTCTCTTGGACCCAAGAGGGCTAGATCCGAGGTTTGAAAGTGGTTCTGATGTTGTCTCATCTTTTGGTCTTGCCAATCACAAACATGGGAACCCCAATGGCTTTCAAAATAAGACCCAGTTCAAACTAAAAAAAAAAATTGGTCCTTTCATAGTGAATAATAGGGATGTTGAGAAAGAAATAGAAAAAATATTATCAGAGCTGAAATTTCAAGTGAGTTTCCCTTGGAATTATGACCCCCAAGGTCTTTTGAACAGTATAAGGGTTAAAAATAAGTTGCCTCCTTTTATACATGAGCTGAAGCCTGATATTGAAAAGTTTGCCAATCAGATAGAATGGGAAGAAAATACATCGGTAGATTTAACTGCAAATATACATCCAGTAGGACAAAAGGATACCACTCTTGCTGTGGTAACTCCTAAATAGCCAGAGACTTCAAACAAAAGGAGCAGAGATGAGGGAGCCTACACAGCAGAAACTACTTCAGATACTAAGTTCAAAATCATCTACAACAAAAGGCTAATATTTGGCTCCATAGGCAAAGAAAAACTTATTGAGGTTGAAGATGAACCAGAGGTCAGTAATGATGAGGCCACTACAATAATTAAGGAGACTTTGACAGAGATTAAAAGAGAACAAGCAGCATCCAAAGGAAAGGAGACACAAATGATTGAGCAACAGGTGAATATGAAAACTTCTTCTTCTCAAACAGCAGAAGAAAAATATTTGGACATCAAGGAGAGATATAAGAAAATCAAACAAAGAAATGAGGAAATTAAAAGTGAGATTTATTCTCAATTTCTCAAGCAGAAGCCAGGAAATCAGGACAGATTTCTTAAAGCATTTGATTACTCTTCAAATAATATGATCATGTCCTATTTACAACCAACTACTTCAACCCCTAAAACAGTGGTTGATTACAAAAAGATGGAATTTGAAGTAGATACTGAAAAACTGCATGAATTGGATCAAATATAATTTCACAGACATAGCTCTGAGATGCTATATTCCACTGGGGTAACAAAGGCCATGAGTGTAACAAATTTGCAAAATACTATTATCAACCTGCAAGACCAGATGAAGCTTGAAAAAGGTTCCTTGTATGCAAAATATCTAAGGATCAAGGCTTTAGAAGATTTAATTTTACAAATAGGAGTTGATCCATCAAATGTACAAGTTGCTGAAGTATTAATAAAGAAGAAAAATGATGATATTGCTGCTTTGAGGAAACAGTTAAAACTTCCTCAAAGTGAGCATCCACAGAGCAAGGAGATACTTCAAGAACAAAAGGAAAAAGATGATATGATGCAGTTGATAATAAAACTAACTGCCCAAATCAAGGATATGGAAAGTCAATTGGATATACTGATGAAAGAAAAATAAGCTTTGAAGGAAACTGATACTTCCACCATTCCTACAGTCATACCTATCATTACAGCTGTTATTCCTTCTACACTGGGAGAAAAGTTAGCACCAAAAGAGCCACTGGCAACTGCAGTGTCAGTGCAATCAGCTACTACCTCCCAAACAGAATCCTCAACATCACAGGTGCAGCAAACAAATGATGTAAAGCAGATTGTCAAAGCAATGGAATAAATGACATTGAAAACCAATGAAATTAATAGTTTGAAGAAAAATATTCAGAATATGGAGGTATCCAATAAAACAACATTGATTAATGCCAACAATTATGAACAAAAAGCTAAAATACTTGAAGAGTAAGTAAAAATCCTTCAGAAGGATTTGAGTTTCACTACACAAATTTCTTATATAAGAAATCACTTATGGACCAATATTATTGAGGCTATACATCTTCAATGGCCATTAATACAGATAATATATGAACAAAGAGACCTCCTTCTAGCAGCTCAAAGTGAAATACAAAGGACAGCAGAAGAATTAGCAGATAAACCAGCACAAGCATTAAAGCTAATTACCTTCTTAAACAGTAAGAACAGGACTGAGCTAGAAGAATTGAAGATACAAGACAGGACAGAGACTATATTGCAAATCAAGAAAGTTTTGACAAAGAAAAATCTAATGAACAACTTAAAAGAAAAATGTGATGCCATGAATTTTTCCATCACCAAGTTTTTAGCAAAGTATACTATGCTAAGACAAGATGGTATTCCAGACATCCATGTCTTCAATGATAAATTGATGGATCAAAAGGAATATGATAAAAATATAAGGGACCATGCCAAAGAACAGGTGAATAAGCAACTGCCACAGGGATCTCCAACTAGGAAATTTGTTCTCTAATACATTGAAGATATATTCTTCCTTCAGAATGAAATCAAACATTTATTTGTAATTAAGCCAAATTTTGCTAAATACACTGATGCAGATGAAAACTACAGAAATTTGAAAAGTATGAAGATACCAAGCGTTGAACAGTGGCAGCAGTTTACAGATTTGCTTTAGCTGCAAAGAAGCAAAATAGTAATAGAAAGTACAGGTGAAGCGGTCGGTTTGAGAAGGAAACAGATAATACAGTTATGTGATTTTAATTTTTTTACTGCTAAAAAGCCTCTTTTTATAGCAGTTAAAGGTCAAAGTATCATGGTTAAAGATTATCAGAGTGAAAGGGCAGAGTCAAAGTGTATCAGAAAGAAAAGCAACAGTCAGCAGATTTTGACTGCTGTAAATTCCTTTTTAATAGCAGTAACATGATTAAAAAAAATAGCGTGAAATAAACTCTAGGATGAAGTACAATGTCAAAGAGTATAAGTGGAAAGAGTATCAGTGAAGTTATCTTCCAAAATATATTTTCAAAATGCCAGCAAGCATGGACAGCTATTCAAAAAAACATTTTTTGCTAGATAAGATTAGTTCTATATTTTCCAGATAAGAGGACAGCTTGCTAAAGTTGTTAAGCAGCGTCCCTCTTAATGTGTAAAGATATTTTTATTTTCCTAGAGTTATTCCTATATCTCTCTAGGATATTTTTAATAAACATTTGTATAAATAATTCATTTTTTGAAGTGTTTAGTGTGGAATAAAATTGCTAAGAACATTATAGACATTTTTCTGCTACGTTGGACGCTCACATGTGTTGATTTCAAAGCAACAGTCTGGAAAATAACCAATTCGAATTCATAATTCAAGATTCATGTGATAATTTAAAGAGTAAAGTGCATCTATCTTGTCATTGTTTCCATTCTATGTTATATACAATTTCATATATGTTGTTCAATCTTAATGATTAATTAGGAAAATTATTTCAGGACTAGTGTAAGAACTCCCTGTCTTAACTACTTAATCATTTAAATTTTTTCTGTTGATTTCCAGATTTAGGAATTCTTAATTGCTCCTAGTCCAATTTGACCCCTGCCTCCTTCCTCTTTTTCTGGATCAAAGGATCCTTCATTTCCCTTTATCTCGAAGCAAGCCATCCCATCAAAAAAATCTATTCAAATTTTTGAGGGTTATCTACCTTGCCCTGAATACATTAGCATTCTTTTGGCCTTACCCTCTAGTTCTGCTTGCTAGACTTTGACTCCATAGCCCAATGGACTAGTAGATCCCTCTTAATTTGTCTTCAAATAATCTTATTTTCCACCAAACATTTCAAAACTAAAACCAATTGAACTATCATAACTAACCTAAAACATTAAGCAAAAACAAAGATAAATCATAAAGAGAGAGCCCTCTCTGAAATTTAGGAAGGCTATATCCTAAATTTCAAAAGTAGGTTTGTGGTTACCCCTAGTTTTCTTAAACTGAAAAAATCCAAAAGCCCACAATATTTAGAAATTACTAGGATGATAACATACTGGCAACCATACTAGGGACCTAACCAATCTCCATTTTAAAAATTAGTCTTAAAGGAAGATTTTTAATCTATCTTTTTACTTTAAGATTATTTTTAAAGGGTTGTGGGTATTCATAAATAGTCATTCTGGCTTCTAGGAAAACCTACTATAGCAGGTCTAACCCGGATCCTAAGCCTACAGTTATAGTAGATAACCCAGAACGGATTGGAAAAAACAAAAAGAAAAAACAAATTGTCAATTTAGAAACTGAAGCACCATTAAGAAAAACTAATTCTTTACCCAAAGAATTAGTGAGCTTATCTGATATTGATTTTGATTTCAAGTTTGAACAATCATTGTTTAAAGTTAAATTTGAAACTAATTTAAAAGATACTTTAATAGATCTTGTTTTTACTTCTTTCTTGAAAGAAAAACAGAATATTATTTCAGCAAAAAGAAAATCAGATAAATCTGAATCTCAAAGTCAAATAGAAAGGATTAATGTTACATTGATTAAAGACATTGATGAAGCTATTAAATTAGCCCATTTATTATCTCACATTAAGCCTCTAGTTTCTCAATTGCACACAACAATAATTCCAGTAGCAGATTCAACTTTGTATGTTGTCACTTCATTTTTAGATTCCACTACAAGTTCATCCACAGAAAAATTTACTCCTGAGTTTCCTTTGTAGCCTAGGATATTATTTCCCTCATTCACTCAATCCACTGCATCCACTAGTTTTATAAGCACTACATCTTTATTTCCAAATATTTCCATATATATACCAACATCTTTTCCAAGCTCATCAAGCACAACGACTTTCGACTCATCGGCTACCATATCTTGACACTACTCCTATCATTGCTGGTATACCTCCTAGTTCAAAAAAACTTCCAAGCCATGGCTATTAGGTATTCTCCCCTTGTCTTACCTCAAAGGGTCTTGGTGAAGCCTCGAAAATCGTTGCTTCAAACATTGGGGGATAACCACCTGGTCGGGACCTTAGGACAACTTTTTTGTTTGGTGTGGTGGCTCCGACTGGATTGATAGGACCAATTTCCTAATAATTTAAATGGGTTGGTAATGGAATCATTGGGTGAAGGGAAAATGGGACTAAATGACTGAAATAAACTATCTAATCTAATCTAAAACTGATAAAATAATTCTAAAACTAACCCGGGTATCAAATGTGAATACAACTTTAAATTGTTTCAACTAACCAATAACCATGAAAATGTATTATAGCTTAATTGAAATATGCAGTAACAAATAAAGATAACTCTGTTTAAGAAATTAAACAGAGTTATAATAATACATTGTATTCATCATTATATATATCATTCACATATACTGAAAAAGATAAATATTTCTACACACTCAGAAATGATATGTATAAAGAAATATTGTAAAACGAGTACACATAAACGATAGCAATTTAAAAGAGAATATCTCACAACATAAGAAATTAACAGTGAATAGATAGAAATACCATATCCATCTTGATACTTTCCGATGCAATTTGATATCCAAATCCAACAACTTCAATGTAAAACAGACTCCAAGATACAGAAATGCAATTCTTAAAGGAAATTTTGCACAGAATCACCAGATGTGATCCTTTATAAAAATATAAGAGTCAATGGAGTATAGAAATGTAATCTCCAAGTCAAAATATTACAAATTCAGGACCCCTTTCTAAATGCATGAAAGGGGTTTAAATAGGTACTTAATAAAACAAAATAACTAAAACTATTCCTACAATCTATCTAATCAAAAATCTAGAAACATAAATGTGATCTTGAAGTGAAATGATTCATTGATTATCTGTTGCGTTTGACGTGCCCAGATGGCAGATTTTGAGCATTTCCTTCACTTCTTCTGGATGACTAAGCTTTGAGTGTAACTACCCTGTATATGTGGCATCAGAGAATTCAGGAATAATGCAATCGATGGCATTTGAAATAAATTTAATCGTTGTTTGCTGACTATGAGGCTTGATAAGGTAGGTCCACATCATATCCCATGATATTCCTTTCAGTTGGCTAATTTGCTGATTCTTATTGATTATTTCTTGTTTCCATCTGTAATCAGTTTCTTTTACCCTAGGTAACTTTCCTGGGGTACAATCTGAAATCAAATTGATTGCATATAGGCTATTATTCACTAGTTGTGTTACATTGTTCATCATACTTTTAGCTCTGGATGTAGCTCCTTCCACTTTGATTAAACATTGTTCCCATTCTGCAAAAATAATTTCCTTATGTCCTTCCACAATCTTCAGAAGATTTGATTTTCTTCCCGACTTTGAGTCTTGCCATAAAAGAAATTCATAAATTTTTTCATCAGCTTCATCAAATTCAAGTTTTAGACTAACTCCTTCATCTACTAAGGAAGATGTAATTTCGCACAAGGATTTTTCTTCTGCAACCTTTAGACAAAATTCATTTAATTGCTGAGACAATAACTTGCTTGTCTCCAGGGCTTCATTTTTGAACTGATCCAAATTAGGATAATTCTTAAACTTGTCGAATCTGGATTGAAACATCTTCTCTTGCTCAATCTTTGAAGTCTTCTCATTTTGCAGAAGAGCTTGTAATTTTGCTACCTCTTGGTTTAGCTGCTGTTGCTTTTCTAAGGTCTGTTGATCAATCTTTTTCTTTTCAACAACAAGCTGCTCTTCTAGCTGTTTGGATTTGAGTTCTTCATCCTGCAATTTCTGTTCTAATTGAATAATTTTCTGTTGGTTTTCTGTAACCTGTTCTTCTAACATAGTTATTTGCAAATCCTTTTATTTCATTAATTATGTAACTTTAGAGGCCTTGTCTATAGTTGCAACACTATAGGCACCTGCGTATTGAGATAATTTAGTGAGATCCTCAGATGGATTCACCTCAGCATTTTTATAAAAAATATTCATAAACTCCACCTGTGATGTCGAAAGTGCATCCTGATCAGTTCTCCTCCTTTTCCTTTGTTTTTTCACAACACCCCTATGTTTAGGACTGTAAAATACATCCAGAGGAGGGATTTCTTCTATTTTCAACATAATTTCACCTGTGGGATGTTCAGGAATAACTTCTATATCCTGCTCTTCCAGAACATTAACTTGGGGATTATTCTGTTGTCCTATTTGCTAGGAAAATTGTTCAAATTGGCTCAGCAAATGAGGAGAAACTATAAGTTTAGCAGATTCAACTACCTTTTTAGCAACTTCCTCTCTTCCAAGTTGAGAATCTAGATTATTGTTTATATCTCCTTTTGGTGCCTGTTCAGTAGCCTTATTTTTTGTGCCTCCTTTCTCAGTATGCACGTTGGTATCATTATCTGTGCTTTCTTTTCCTGTCTGGGCTGAAGATTGCTGATCAGTATGTATATCAAGTTTAGCAGTTGTTTCTATTACTATTTTACTAGATGTATCCTCTTTTTCCTTCTGTTGTGATTCATTCTCCTGCATAGGAACTCTTAATTGATCCAGAGGAACTTTGAGTAATCTCTGGCTTCTAAATAAAAAAAACTTATTCATCTCTTCAGACTAGAATTTAGACTTGGCCAAATCAAAAACTTGAGAAAAATTATCTTCATAAACAAATAAATCATCGAACACATCTGGTTCGTGTTCAAATCGAGCAATTGAAACAGTAGTAGTAAAATAAAATGCCACCTTCCTTGGATCATATTGTCTCCCTGGGATTGTTGAAATCTTGAGATTGGTTCGCTTACCAACTTATTTTTCAGCATGAACAAAATTATTGAGAGTATAATCACAACATTTAAAAGGAAAAGTAGGCCACATTAGCTTCTTGCTGTTCTTTAAAGTCCTGGACATGCCTTGTACTGTAAGCTGATATGAAATTTCCTATGCTAACAGTTTATCTAGAACATACAAAGGAAGAATGTGTGGTTCTACAATACTTCCGAAAACTCTAATATATGTGAATCTTTCTTCTCCGAACCAATCCCTAATTGAGGATAAATCAATTTTAGCCTTCTCAGAAAGTCTAGGAGGGAATCAGCCAAAAATAGTTTGATAAATTGGGATAAGAAAACCGTGACAAACTCTGTAAACATGGCTTTTGAAATGCCCCTTCCAAAAGAACTTGTGATATATATGAATAGGAACAGGATCTTTAGGGTTCCATTTCCATCCTAACATGGGAAATTCCAAGTTGAAGCATAGGGCGTCTAGAATATAAGCACAAAAGTAAAAAGGAGTAGTATTTCTTGTGTTTTTGTCCTTCCTATACTCAAGAATCCTATTGGCTATCTTATCAGAAAGAATGACAGCCCAGTCCATTATCTCGGAGTTTATAGCAGAGTGTATTAATGGCACCATTTGTATAGAAAACCTAGTGGAGTTATCATTCCCAAACAATCTTCACATCATTGCCACGACATAACAGTATGGAGGTGAAAGAGACTCCACAGAGTACATACCTGATGCCTCGTGTTTGTGCTTTTCGGGAGCCTTTCTCCATTATTTAATCAGCTCTGACTGATTTTCATTATTCACAGCAAATTCCTTGATGAAGTCTTTGTTGTAGATTTTCTACGGGTCCAGAAGGTGGTACATTTCTTTAATTTCCTCTTCTTTGAATGACCTGAATATTGCTCCAGAAGCTGAAACAAAGGTTCTATTTTGGATAGCCACATTATCAATTACCCATTGAATCACATCATAATATGCAAAAATGTTGGCCCGAGCTGCAATTCGATGCAGAAATGAATTAGCTAGTGCTTGCAGGGAAGTTTCTAAATCTGACTCTGAATCGTCCTCATCAGGAACTGTTGCTTTCGTGATAGTTACCTTAGGCTTTTCCCTTTCAATGAGGTTATATACCTCTTCCCAGGATAATTTACCAAGACCTTGGCATGACATGTCTATAACCAGCTTAATCTTAGCTGGTTTCTCTTTAGGTGCCATGGTGAACACAAGGGGCTTTTACCACGACAGCAACTTTTGCCTTCATGGATCTCTTTGACATTTTTGTATCCAGAAATGTTTCCCTCGCTCTGCGAAAGAAAGGATTGGGTTTTCTTTGGTTCTGCAAAGGGAAAGACAGTTCAATCATGGTAAAAGCTCAAATGACGAGAACAACTGTATAACAATCTATTCATTGATTTTTATTTATTATCTCCGTGTTTATAACATAAATGCCCTCTAAAGAGTCACACTCACGTATTTAAAAAAAAATCATTTTCCATTATTAGTTTTATTTCTTATTCAATATCATCCGTACAATCGAGAGTTGGCATTTTTTGAAATAAGTGTAAAAAGTTACCTTTTGAATTCTTGCGATGCGATGAATAAATAGTGTATGGGCATTAAGTAATAATCGCATCAGTAATTTTCAAAGGTACACAAAATAATATAATATTATTTGTGCCGATTTTTTATTGCGATGATCGCGTCAGGTATTTTTAAAATGGAGTGAATTTTCAATGAGTTTCTCCGATTTTCGATTTGCAATTAGGTGGGGTCCGCCGCGTTGAAGTATTTCAATCAAACAAATATAACGTTTGTTTCTACGCAATGCGATTCCGATGAAGCGCATCGCATCAGATTATTTCAAAGCAGATATGATCACTTAAAATTTTTCTGATCCATGATTGTGATATGAGTCATCGCATCGGAGTTTTATTATAACAAGTCTATGAAAGATCATTCTCCGAAATGCGATTGCGAAGAATCGCATCCCATCGGAAGCATGCAAAACAAATATTAAACTTAAAACTTATCCAATTTGCGATTCCGATTGAGTTCCATCGCATCGGAGTTTTACAAAGTTAATATAAAACTTAAATATCTCTCTAATTTCTGATTTGCGATTACTGTACACATCAAATATTGTTAAATATAAAAACTCTATGTAATATTTTGATATGATAAAAGATTTATATCTCATCGGATAAGAAATTATTTCAATGTTGTGTTTGTTTATACACACTTGTTAACAAAGATATGCATATGTATTTTATCAATGAACTCTTATTTCTAATTCAAAAATGATCGGATTGTTTCTAAATCTTTTATTTCTATCTAGAAAGAAAGATAAAAAGCGGACCTATTTCTAAATGAAATTTATTCTAAAAATTTACAAATGGGGAGGGCTGATACACTGATTACAACACCTCCATGC
>JAXQQM020058800.1:0-41696 GCA_034641835.2 Pinus albicaulis
GAAATTAACCGAGCATCTTCCGAAACTTGACTTCAAACATTTTGATCTTGATGATGCAACTTTGTTTGTTAAGAAAGTTGGAAAAACAGTTGTATATCTTGTGGTATATGTAGATGATCTTTTGATAACAGGAAACAATGAGAGCTATATTGCATCCATGAAGAAACAGTTGAAGAAAGGTTTTGAAATGACTGATTTGGGTCATGTTCATTACTATTTGGGTATTGAAGTAATTCAACATCCTAAATTCATATTTCTTTCTCAAAAAAAGTACATTGGAGATCTCTTGAACAAATTTGGCATGGATGACTGTAAACCCTTAAGCACTCCAATGGAACAAAACTTGAAGCTCACATCTATTTGCATGAAGGAATTCCGAGGATGCAAATCATGGCCAAACAGCCTTATAGTGTCTTATTCATCACTCACCACCAGACCCACATTTCATTTTCTCGTTGGAATCCTCTTAGAATCCAAAACCTGCATAGACATTGGTCTCATTTAAAGAGGCAGCACTAGGCGGGACCAAGACTTCTACTCTAAATATATGCAAAGAAAGCGAATTCAACTTGATTCTTACAGTCGATTCACTCTGATACATAAAGAAACAAGTGGTGTTCACTACAAAGTCATACTCATGAGTTCAGGATCAGAGCTGTCCTTATGAGATCACGCAAACAGTCAGTTCCAGCAGATTCCACGACCGAGGCAGAATATGTGGCAGCAGCTGAAGCAACAAAGGAAATTGTGTGGCTCCGGAAAATCTTGGAATATTTGCAGATGAAACAAATGTATTCCACACCACTCATTATCGACAACACTTCTGCAATAAAGTTGGCCAAGAACCTGAAGTTCCATGATAGAACAAAGCACATCAACACAAAATACCATCTAATTCGACATCATGTTCAGGCCAAAACCATCCATCTACATCATTGTTCCACAAATGAGCAAACTGCTGATATCTTCACCAAAGCACTTGGCAGAGAAAATTTTGAAAATTTCAGATCGATGCTTGGACTCACCAACATCCCTTCGGATTAAAGGGGGGAATGTTGACACCTAATCCTATGGGTTGGGTGTGGATATGTAATATTGTATAATAAATAATATTAGGAAATAAGGAAGGCCAAGAGTCATTGGGAGATGAATCCCAATAGCCTCACCTCCATGTATAAATACATGCACATTCCTCATTTAATAAACATTTTGATTTGCGGAGTTACCTCCTGGTTTGACATAAAATTAAAGATTAGGTTAATGCTTTGGCTGACATTAGAAAAAATAAAATTTATTATTTTTTGAGGACGTGACATACTCGACATCGAGGTCATATTAGGCTGTAGATTACGCCTCTCAGCGACCATTGAAACTATAAGCAAAGTAAAGATTTAAAATTCCATAAACACAGAAAATGGATACAAAGGAAATTCCAATGTTAGCCAGAGAAACACCTTGAATAAGGCCACCCAACGAAAATTATCAATATTAGGACCAAGAACTAGAGGGCACAAGAGTAATACCACTACCAAGTTCTCAAAAATTCCATGGAAAAACATGGAATAAGGGTTTCTCAGTACTCTCATTCTCAGGACAGAACACAAGCCAAATAAAAATGCAAATGAAATTATGAAACTCCAAAGATAGTCATTCAGTCATTCAATGTATAGAGGAGTGCGGAAAAATCCCCACTGTTTATGAGAGAGCAAATCATTTAGACAAATTTCGAGAGACTTAAATTAGCCCATGTCATCGTGAGGTGTAGAAAATACTTGCATTAATTGGGTTGTCAATTCCAAATGATAAGGAGGACAATCCCATCGCTGATCATACAAATAACACAACCAAACTTTAATAAAGTATAAAGTAAGTTAATTCAAATTTATGGCATGGAAAGGTCCATAGTTGCATAAACATTTAATGGAATGTTTTATTTCATATTAAGAATATGTTAACATATGTGCATTGTGGGAATGATATATATGTTGTGAAGTAAGACATATATATTCTAATATACATAAATCCTAGGAAATATAGTATACTTATATTTTATATCACCATAGCATACAAGAATAAAATAGGAATGCATACATGGTGGGATATAACCTTTCAATTACATTAATATGTATAAGCTTTAGTTAATGTAGATATATATATGGTTGTGGGTAAGGTATATATCTACACCACTAAATAATAATATTTCTTAATAAGATATATAATAATATTAGTTACTAAGATATAGTGATAAATTATAACTTTAAGAAAATAGAATATAGTTGTAAGAGAATTATAATGAAAAAAATATATAATGAATTAACTGTAATTTAGAGTGAAAAGTTGTACCACGAAAGTTGTACCTTATAAGGAATAAGGTAAGCCATAAGAATTAGAAATAAAGATTAAATACATGGTAGAGTATGTATGTTAATCTACCTAAAAGGGTCATTGTGCATAAAGAAGTATAGCTGTTAAAAAGCAAAATTTTTAAATGAAGATGAGACTCAAACCAACATTTTAATGTAGAAATTGAAGATACTAAAAATAAAATAAATACAGTTTACAATTACGCTATTAGTGTGAACTTATTCATGACGAAAATGTGGGAAAAGACACTAAACATAATTAGAATTACTATAAAAACTTGGGGTGAGTTGGAGTTGTTACTCAAAGGCATGGGAATAGAAATGATAGGTGCGTTCCCCCTCACTTGAGTAGTCGATACCTCTGTGCTAAAATCCTCCTAAATCAATCACAGCCTATTCGCCAACCGGCCTACACGAAGCTCCAAGTTGTTATGAGATAGCGGGGAGGAGGGAATTCATAAGGTACCTAGAGGAGTCTGGTCACAGCCGAAGAAGTTCAAGTTCCTGTTTCCTACCAGTGGAAAAATAGTTTCTACTAATGAATAATCGAAAATATATTCCTAAATATATAAAATAAAATTTACAGAATCAGTTTTGAGTTTTGGTAAGAAAAAAAAAGAGTGACTATAGAGGCCGGTTGTGGCTGATTGTTGCTCTTGTTGCGGTTGTCAAATGTATAATAAAGTAAGTGGTGTTAATGTAAACAATACTCTTTAAAAAGTACTTTATCAATCTGACGAAAAAGAGTGTTTCAATCGTCTAAAACACCTTAACTCATAATTAAATAATTTTAAACAAATATTAAAGCTTTACTTTATTTTTTAATAGTAATAATAATTATTATTATTATTTTTGTAAAATTCTTTACGTAATAATCACACCTAATGGAACATGGTCGACGCGTTTCAAACCAATCAGTGTGGTTCATCATCAAGACTATGTATATAGATGTAGAAATGGCTCAACGAGCCATTGAGATAAAGGCTAATTTGACTTTGAATATTTATTTATTTATTTTATCTTAATATATTATTTTATTTAATTGATTTAATTATTTAATAAATAATAATTATTATTAATTCATAATTATAAATTATTTTTAATTATATATTCGACTATTTATAAGAGCCAAGGTTCAAGGAAAAAAGAAAATGGTAACTAATGACCTATCAAAGAATCGTACAACAAGCCTGAAAAAGATTAAAAAAATAAAATAAAAATAAAAAATAAAGAATAAAAAATAAAAAATAAAAAATAATAAAAAATAAAAAATAAAAATAAAAAAATAAAAAAATAGAATAAAAATAAAATAAAAAATAAAAAAATAAAAAAATAAAAAAAAATATATATATATATATATATATATATACATAGGTATATATATATATATATATATATATATATATATACTAAATATAAATAAATAAATAAATAATAAAAACTAAATAATAAATAAATAAGTCAAGAATACAAGGCAGGGATCCAACACTTGCTGATATTCCAGCCATCATCTCTATTGAGATTAACGGGTCTCTTTTCAATTTATATGGCCTCTTTCAACTTACGATAATGGAAATGGTCGATCTTAGCAATGACCTTAGCATCTTCTATGCATACATGATGGTTAGTCTTTTCTGCATGCTTAGCTAAGACGGACGAGTGAGATCTTCTATGTTTGATGTTAGCAGCATGCTCACAGATCCTTTGATTAATAGACCAACTAGTTTCACCAATGTAAGGAATCCCACAGGAACAAGGAATGACGTAGACACCTTTTCCATCTTTGGGGTCAATCGGATCTTTAGTTGATTTGAGAGAACTGTGAATCGTGTTAAGGGGCTTGAAATACGAAGACACCTTATGCTTCTTAAGGATCCTAGCAATCTTATCAGTGGTACCCTGAATGAATGGCAGGCGGATGCTGCCAGACCATTCACTAGGCTCTTTTCTATTTTTCTTTTTAACCAAAGGACCTTTTTCTGCTTTAAGGAAAGCTTTAAGGCCTTGCGACATACTATAACCATTTTTACAAAAGACATTCAACAGATGAGCCTTTTCCCCCTCAAGGTGAGACTCATCAGAGATTCTCAATGCCCTAGTGGCTAAGGCGGTTAGGACGCCTAATTTTTGAGTAGGGAAATGGTGGGAATTAGCGTGAAGATATTGCTCACTATGAGTTTTCTTTCGAAAAACTTGATGGGAGAAAGAACCATCATCCTTTCTAGAAATAAGAACATCGTGGAAAGGAAGGTTACCCTCCACCTCATGTAACACTGTTACCGATGAAATAGGTAACTTGACCTCAAAACGGGAACTCTAACCCAAAAAGACTCAAAAAACATGAAAAAACACCCCAAAAACAAAAAAAGTGTATTCTAAAACGCACTTGGTTTTTTTTGAAGGTCAAATTTCAACATTTTATAAAATTATGCTAAAAACAAAAAAATGTGTCATATTTTTGACATTTTTAAAAATAGAAATAACATTTTTTAATTTTTAAAATTCAAACATTAAAAAAAACCTAAAACTTAAGAAAAAAATAAATTTAAAAAATAAGAACATTTTAAAGCTTAAAATTTAAAAATATATAGGAATAAAAAAATAAAAATAAAAATTCAAACATTAAAAAAACCTAAAATTTAAGAAAATAATAATAAAACAAAAAAATTTAAAGATTGCAAAATTTTGAAATAGAAATAAAAAAAATGGTGAAGAGAAGAAAATAAAAATATTAAATTAAAAAAAAAACAAGTTAAAAAAAGAAAGAAATTATAAAAAATAAAATATAGAAATTAAATTTAAAAAAGAAAAAGAAAATGTTTATTAAATTAAAAAAATAAATTTTAAGATAAAAAAATAAAATTAAGGTAATATATTAAATTTTAATAAATTTAATAAAAAATTAAAAAATTAAAAAATAAAATTAAAAAAAAACATTATTGAAATTAAAAGTAAAAAAATGAAAAATTAATTAAAAATAAAAAATGAAAAATAAAATACAATAAAAATATTAAATTAAAAAATATATCTATTAAAAAAACAAATAAATTTTAAAAAATAAATTAAATTTAAATTATAAAAAATAATATATATATATATATATATATATATATATATATATATATATATATATATATATATATATATATATATATATATATATAACTTTAAATTAAAAATATATATATTAGATTTTATTAAATTTAAAAAAAAATGCTAATATTAAAATAACAAATTAAATTTTAAAAAAAAAAAAATTTAATAAATAAATGAATAAACAAATAAATTTTGAAATAAAAAATAAATTTTAAATATAAAGAAAAAAAATTTGTTAAAATAAAAAGTTAAAAAATTTTAAAAATCAATTAAAATTGAAAAAATGAAAAATTGAAAAATATATATATATATATATATATATATATATATATATATTAAATAAAAAATAAAATAAAAGACAAATTAATTTGAAAATATTAAGTTTAATTAAAAAAATATATAAATATAATTTTAAATACACAATTTTATTTGAAATAAAAAAAATATAAAAATTGTATGTAATTAAAAAAATAATAATAAAAAAATAAAAAATTTAAAAAAAGTATTAAATTCAAATAAATTAAAAAAAAAAACAAAATTTACTAAATTTTAAAAAATTAAAAGAAAAAACTAAACATAAAATTTAATAATAAAAAAAAAATGAAAAAATTAAAAAAAAATTTCAATTAAATAAAAAAAAAATACAAAATTTAATAAAAATTCTTAACAAAATTTAGAAAAAAAAAAATTAAAAAAAAAATGAATAAAATTAAAAAAAAACAAAAAAAATGAAAACAAATTAAATTTCAAATATAAAAATTAAATTAAAAAAAAAAAATTTAAATTTTTTGAATTAAAAAAAAAATTAAAAAAAAATCAAATTAAAAAAATTAAATTTTTTATTTATTTATTTATTTATTGTGGTGGCGCCGCCAATCGGCCTCCCACCCAGGTGGCAGCGGAGGCCGATCGTCCATGGAGCATATTCCCAGAATGAAAAGCTCCCACACAGTGGCCATTCTGAATCACCCAATCATGATCGTTCTATTGATTCTTCCAGACCATTGCCTTGTGTCACAGAAGGTATTTTCGAATCGCCTCCTTACTGTATGAGGGTGATTCCGAATCGCCCTCCTCACTCAGGAGGCGATTCTCGAATCACCCTCCCGCCCTGACGCATTTATCTCCCGGAATCTGGGCCTCAGAGTGATTTCGACCGCTCCCACGCCTTTTTTTAGTAGGGAGATTCCCCTTAATCACTTTTGGCTGTCCCGGATACCTCCTGGTCAGCAGGAGTGCCATCTCAAAACCTCAAACTCCTATCAAAGTGGAGTGTGTTTATCACGAATCTCCGCTCCCTGCCTCGCGAGGGCAATTTTATTCTGCCTGCTGGCCGCGGCCGACTCTCTCTGATCTGTCACTAATTAAAGTGAGGCCGATTGCAAGGCGCCGCCACCACCTATAAATTTTAATTTTTTAATTTTTAATATATACATATATATATATATATATATATATATATATATATATATATATATATATTATTTTTTTTTTTTTTTTTTTTAAATTCAAAAAATTTAAAATTATTTGTTTTTTAATTCAAATTTTTTATTTTAAATTTAAATTGTTTTAATTGTTTTTGGTATTTTTGGTTGTTTGTTTGTTTGTTTGTTTCTAAATTTAATATTTTAGATTAATTATTTTTTAAAATTTAAAATTTATTTATTAATTTTTTTTTTTTTTAAATTTAATTTTTTTTTTTTTTTAATCCTTTAGTTTATTTAGTTTTTCATTTTTAAAATATATAAATTGTTTCATTAAAAAAAAAAAGTAAATTTATGGATATTTATTTTTTAATTATTTGCACGTGGTTTTTTTCATTTTTTTGTTTTTTAATGATAGTTTTTTTTATTATTTTAATTCTTTTATTCTAATTTTCTTTTTCATTTTTTTTTTTTTTTTTTTTTTTTGTTAATTTTAAAATTTGTATTTTTTTCTTCTTGTTATTATTATTTTAATTTAAATTTTTAAATTTAATTTTTTCTTTCTTGTATTTTATTTTTTTTATCTAAATTTTAATTCTGTAATTTAAATTATTTTAGATTTTCTATTTAAATTATTTTTTAATTATATATATATTTTTTTAATAACTTAGAAAAAAATGTTTTTGATGTTTTTTTTTTTTAATTTTTTGGTTAATTTTTGTTTTTTTTTCTTTAAATTATGTGTTTTTTTCCAAATTTTGTCATTTCTTCTTTCGACAGAATTTTCAGAATATTTTTGTTTTTTTTATTCATTTTTGTTTCAACTTTTATTTCAATGTTAGTTTTGTTTTTTTTTTTATATTTTTATTTATTTTTTCTTATTATTGTTTTTATATATATCTTTTCATTCAAGTTTTGTGTTTTATTATCAAGATGAAAATCACGACCTAAAAAGGTTGATGTTTACATCACGTTTGCATCACGATTAGCAATCACCGCTCTAAAAAAAAAAAATTGATGTTGCATCAATACGTTTCAAAATTAGCATGAAAATCACAACATTTTAAAACAAATATTCATACTTCATAAATAAAAATATTAGTGTCGAAAATGTGCTCCAAAAAAAAAAGGTGATTCTGCATCACCACTTTTCAAAATCGGGTGCTTTTTATGCTACCAAAAAAGAGTAGGTAAGAGTGCGGTTACCAATTTAATCAGTAACACTGTTATGTTCCATGGTGAATTTTATGGAGCAAGATTGATTATTAAGATGAAGTAAAAAGAGATGTAACTTTTCTTTGCCATGAGGCCAGATGACACAAGTATCATCTACAAACCTTTTCACAACTTTGGCTGGAAAAGAGCTGAGGAAAGAGCCTTGGATTCAAAGTCCTCCATAAATAGATTCTCAATTATCGGGGAAATGGGAGAACCCGTGGAAACACCACATGTTTGGTCATAGAATTCACCTTCAAAGTTGAAGAAAGTGGAGGTTAAGCAGAGCCCCACTAAATGGGCTGTATCTGGATCAGTAATGCGATTAATGACATCAATAGCCTCATTGATGGGGATATTGGTGTAAAATGAAACAACATCAAAACTGACAAGTCTATCATCAAGATCCATTTTAACGCCCTTCATTTCATTAACGAAAGAGGAGGAATCCTTAACAAAGGATTCTGTATGACCTACGAGGGGCTTAAGCTTAAGGTCTAAATACTTGGTGAGAAGATAAGTCAAATTGCCAATGGTATTAACAATGTGCCAGAGGGGAGAACCATCCTTATGGATTTTTGGAAGACCATAGATTCTTGGAGTAAGAGGGTTGCTTTCAATCAACCTTTTACTCAGAGAGCTCACCAAGTTGCTTGATTTAATGGCATCAGCAATCGCCCTTGAGACCTTTTTTAAGGGATTTTTAGCAAGTTTCTTGTAGCTCCCACTATTCTCTAAATGATCTAACATTTTCTTCCTGTAATCTTCATTAAGGATGACAGCTGCACCACCTTTGTCAACCTTAAGAACAACAATATCCTTATTATTATTTAAGGATTTTAAAGCCTCAAATTCGGGCTTACTCAGGTTGCTCTTGGGGGGCTTGGCTTTCCTCAAGATAACCGCACAATCTTGCCTAATGATGTCCTTGGAGGAATCCGACAAATCTCTAATACCAAATTCTATGTCACAAATAATATCATGGACAGGGATTTTCCTAAGGACTAAGGCAAAATTAAAGCCTTTCTCTAAAAGGCTATAAAAAAAAGATCGACAACTTTATTACTAGAGCTATTATTAATATTATTAATCTTATTAATGGTATTACAATTTTTATTATTAAGTTTATTTTCATATTCAAAATTATTACTAATATTGTTCTTAATAAAATAGTTATTTTCTTTGTTATAATAATGTTTAGTAATATTGCTATTTTTATTATTCTCATTATTATCATTCCTAATAATGTTATCTACAATATTGCAATTATCGCTATATATCTTCCTATTAGGACATTTATCTTTTATATTGTCATAATATTTTTTATTAATTAAACATTTTTTATTAATATTACCAAGGTTACGATTATTACCATTAGTATTATTAACTAAAATCCCACTACTTGAGTTATTACTATTCAAATTACAATTAATTTTATTACAAGCATATATGCTAGGGCTACGCAAGTTATTAGAAGAATTAAAGTCCCTATCGAAATGCGACTCGAACTCTATAGGCAGAGAGGTACCTACAATAAAAAGGTCGGACACACCAGAAACCACTTGTCTACCACAGTCGCTGGATCTCAACGAACTCTCAAGTGGAGATAGAGACCCAATGGCAACAGGCGCCAAATCATCGTTGATAACTGAGCTCTCGTCCAATCTGATAGCTACAGAAGATTGCTGTGGACCTGAATGGGGAGATCCCAACTTATCAACTGAACCATCTATATCAGTGCAACCATTTAAGGATTCAGATGACAGAGACGTAGGCTGCCCTTCCCACGCTACATCTCTAGAGACCTCGACATCATGATCTCTGCCATGGCACCCTCTGCACGTCTATCAAATGCTTTACCCAAAATTTCCACCACCAACATTTGGTAATCTGGATTCTTAATCCAGATTGGATCAAACCTAAATGGGAAAGACCTCTGTCTTGCCACCCCCTCCCATTGTAATTGAATATTATTATTATTATTATTTTCCAATTTTAAGGTCACAGCCAAGCTAGACACCAAATTGGTGTATGAGACCTCCTTGTTTGTGGGACAAGTGACCCACCTCTATGCAATGATTTGACTACTAAGTCTACGAAGGCATACATACTCTACCCCACTCTGGTTTTGAACCAGTGACCTCTTAGGAGGAAACACATGCTCTTAACCATTAAATAACATAGTGATTCGATATGAATAATGGTATGACTGATGATGAAACCCCCTTATGCATGTCCATCAATGATGATCTCATTAATACCCTGTCCACCCTTTTTGCAATGCCTGCGTTAACCGATCTCCTATTTCGCCAAGTCGGTACCACTATGTTAGGTTTGAGTTCCCTGAGGTCATGAGCCACGAATAGAGCCTCAAAATGATTCGAAAGAGGATCTATGAGTGAAGAGTTACCCCAAGCTTCTTGTTGCCTATCTTCAAATTATGGTCACTTGCAATAATCAATGATGGGAGGGAGAGAATCACACAATCAATGATTATGTCCCAATAAACCCTTCTTCCCAAAGAAGGTGCATACATGTTGAGTCGTCATATCCTCTTAGATGAGCCCTTGTAGTATCCAAACAATAGAATCCCCGCCTTGAAAAGAGGAGGATTCCAAATGACTACTAATCCCCCTGAAATTCCAACCGCTCCTTTTGCACAAACCATCCATTGGGGACAAATTGATAACATAAATTCCAAGCACTATGGACATTGCACATAGATTCTTGAAAGAAGATTATATACGATATGAGTGATGAGACCAGGTCTTTGAGTGCCCTAATTTTATGGGAAGCACCCATGCCCCTAATGTTGAGGGATATTAGGTTCATTGCAGTATCTCAGATGCGGGGAAGTCCGCTCTAAGGACCTGCACACTGCTACCAATATCTTCCTCTGTTCCACCTGCTATTTATGTCGTACCCAGGCTCTCATTTGATACCCTGCTAGTACCCACTCCCTTTGAGCCAGGATCATGGTTTATAAATAATGATATCTTCTTATATTTGGTTTGTCTCTTCTTCTTAGATGCAGGATTCCCCGTTACTTTCCTTCCCCCCTCCCCCAACCCAAATTGATAACCAACATGACTAATTTCCAAGGGCTTCATGGAGAATGAGGAGGAACTAGACACAATAATTCGCAGTTGTAAGTTAGGCGATATTGGATTAGACGGAGTCGGGATGGAGCACATAACAAAAATAGGAGGAAAATCCAATAATTAATAAGGAGAAATGGGAGGTAGATGCCCAGGTACTACAGGGTTACTCGCAACACCTAATTTACCCATAGTGTAATATCCCTATTTTCGACATTATATAAATAGATAATACACATAAAGGTCAGGAGGACCTCAGAAATAAAATATTTATTTATATATTAAGTGTGAAAATTAATACATAGATGTGGAAATAATATCATGGTATAAAGACAAAGTAAAATGAGACGAGGCAGTCAAATCCATGAGGATGGCCTAGATTCCTAAGACTTTCCCAAAGTTCTCCAGAGATCCTTGGAGAAAAATAAATAAAATAAATTTTATTATATGGGAGAAAAAGATCTAATAAAAGCCTCAGTAAAGTGGAAAGTTACTGAGAAGAGGTAAGAATAAAACTAGAAAACAAAAAAGCTAGTTTTAAAAGAAGCTTTTCTGGAAAAAATGAATGCAAATCCTAGGCTAAGGGAAACGAAATCCCAAAATAAATGGATGCAGTTATGGGAAAAGGCCGAGGGAAATCAAGCTTAAATAATCTATCTTAGTATGAAAAAGGTTTTCTATACTAAAAAAGAATTGGTTTCTGCTTGAGGGAGAGCTGGTGAATAAGCTCAAGGTTGGGAGGAAAATAGTCTTTATAATAGTGGTATGCAAATTCTAAGAAGTTTTATGTTTACTTTGCTGTTATTAGTTATCAAACTATGGATTTGTATGAAGAGGTTTTATAAATTCTCACTTGAAATTATGTAGATTTAATTATATAAATTATGTGTAATGTACCGTGGTTAGTTCATAAATTTTAAATGTCATATGTATTTGACAAAGATTAACTATATGGGATATAGTTAATCTTTTTGTGCTGTTACATAGACTAAATTTAATTTAGGAACACATATACATAATATCTAAACCCTGAATAAGGGTCTAAATATGTTGTTTAAGTCCATCTAAACAACTGAATTTTCATTGAACAATTACATTATATGTACTATGAATCCAAATACAATTCAACTATATTAATAACAGAAAATATGAACCAGAAGTGAACTTATAAACATAATATAGTTAAATATACAACATGAAAATAAACATATGTTTGAATGAGGAACATAAAATTCATATTTAAACTTTTAAGAGAAATATAGACTGCTACCATAGAGAAATTATATTTATGCATATTAAGATTTAGCTATACAGTTATAAACATGTAATGTAGAAAAATCTATTAAAATCCTGATGGCAGGATTCCCCTGCCAAACCCACATTCTCAACTCTCATGCACATTCAAATGCTGCATTCATGTTTCAATCAAAAATTGTTTCCACAACTGGGCAATTTCAATATTTTGTTTTCTGGACTGGAAATTTAAATCAATATACGCGGAAGCTTATATATCTCAAATCTGAGATATAAGATATTGGAATAAAATTCTTATGGTTATAAATTCCCACTTTACAACCAGATTTCTGAAGCTTTACCTCCTTGTAGGATCTGTGACTTAACCATAGTCAAAATCAACTTCAATGCGGAAGTTTATTTCAATCTCTGCTTTGAGGTCTTAGATTAACACTCATATGGTTATAAAAGCCAACACCACGGCCATACACAGAATTACCTTTTTAATTTCTGATTTGAAACCATATTTATACTTTGGAAAACAAACCAAAGCACCACCAAACAATTATATTGTTATATTGCCACAAGTTCCTCGACCCATATCATATGCGCTCACCATAAACATGCTCAACCTTATCATTTGCCAAGTTTCGACTTTGATTTCACAACGCATGGCTTTCAAGCAGTAACATTCACACTTTGGTTAAAAAGCCGATATACAATGTAACACTTACAGACATACCTTGGATAAATCTCCACGCAACGTCCTGGCACCAACGTCGTCCGATCGAGTGAGCATAACATCCGACGGATATCGCGCGAATTTCACTCACGTGCCTTGACCCTCCAATTTCACGCGATAAAAGATGTATTTACATACCACTCTTTGCCACGCGTCCAACATCTAACGCTATCGCATTCAAAAAGGAAAAACAACTTACCACTTAAATAGCGATGCGATACTTCTGGTTTTATTTCTCAAACTGCCTTCCCTATTCACTTCAAAGTTAACCCATGGTTCCACCTCTTTTTCTTCTGCGCTTTTGATACAGGTCCACTAAATCGAATTCCATATCATCTTCACGCACACACACTTCAGATTCATTCAATTACACACAAACTCACACAATTTCTTATTGAAACTCAAAGCTCATTCACACATAATTTAGATCAACAATACTCATATAATGCTGAACCAAATTCTTTCAAATATACAATTGAATTCACTTACAAAACTTCTTGTGTTGGCCAGATCTTCAAATCAATTGGCCCTTATGCAACTGCTCGTAGGCTTATAGAAACTCTGTTTCCAAAACCTACTCTAACTCTGCCTCCCAGATCTCTAGCTCTATCTGCTTAATGCCTCTGAGGCTTATTTATACAAATTAATAATAAATTGATTCAATTCCCTTAATGCTCAACAGAACTCTTGGAATTCTCAAAGTCCTAAATTTAGCATAAATCCCAGATTTACTGAAACTGAATTTTCACATTCCTAACTAATTAAATTCTCTCATGTTCTCCAGTGATTCGAGAACATTTACAATTTCTCACTATATTTATTCAAAATACTTAAAACCCACTCAATTTATTCATAAAAATCCAGCTCCTTAAAAACTTCTAAGTTTATTTAAAATACATGGATTTTTTTTTTTTTTTTAGCCTAATGCCCCTGCATCAGACTCCCAAGGTTAAAATGATTCATGATCTCCTGATCATGTGCTTTCAGTCCTTGCTTTCCTGGATCCCACACTTTGTTCTGCAACTGATCATCCGCTGCAATATTCTTCTTCTGCACTTCACCAGGCTTCCATATCTTATTCTGTCTTACTCCACTAGCTGAACTTTTACATTATCTTTCTGTCTTTCTTTTGCTGCTACTTATTCTTCTTTGTTTTCTTGCTGCTACCTTCCTCTAAGACGCCTTCACCATCAGTTTTCTTATCAATTCAATTTCCTGATCTAATTTATCTTATGACTGCTGGATACTGCTCCATCTTTTTTGATGAACTTCTACTTCTGCTTTTACTTCGTCTATTGCTCTTAATTGTTGATCCCTTGCGCTTGCTTCCACCCCATCATCCATACCCTCTTGTTTTCTTCAACAGAAAAACTCTTCCTGATTGTCATTTATGACAATTTCTTCATTCTCTGCCTTCAGCGATTCTTTGGACTGGTATTTAAAATTCCAGTCACTGTCATAATCTCTTTTCTTCTCCTAGACCAAACATTATTTATTCCTTCCATTAGTACCAGCAATCATAAAACAAACACCAAAATTATAAAATCTTTGTGTCACTTCCTCCTCTTCTGGCAACATTTTAATTTGCTGCTCTGACATTTCTTCTGGCAACACTTCAATCTACTGCTCTGTTTTTTCTTCCAGCAACACTTCAATCTGCTACTTTGTCATTATCACATCAGTATGCTGATTCCAACCCTTCAAATAATTCTTGAGACTGTCAGTTAGTCTCTCCTCTGCATCATCCTTCCCAAGGATGTCTCTCTGCTCTAGTTCATAAAAATGAACCTTCTCATTCTCGTTCAATTCTACCTTTACAATCTAAATACCCATTCTCTGTATTTCTAATATTTTCTCTAGAGCACTTAACTCATGCCACAAATCTGTTATTTCATCTGAGAAAACATTCATACAATCATCACTATCTTCACAAGTCAAGTTTCCCGCTGTCACAACTTCTTCATCCTTCATCAGAATAGAATTTTGATCTTTCATCTCTGCAATAATTTCAGTTACTATCCATTACCCTTCACTTGGCCATTCAATAAAATCAATTTGTTATTATCAACAACAAATTTCTCATCCTCAAACACAACTGTTAGATCTTCATTGAAACAATTTCTTTCACAAAACAAGGAATTTATGAATTCCTTTTGTTGCAGTAATTCAGTTTGATCTTCATCTGAAAGATAATCATCATATGTGACTTGGAAACTTTCAGCTTCACTCATTACAATTTCATCATATGAACTTTCTTCTTTAATACCTGCATTCACACACAACTTGTCAGTTTTAAAACCACAAGACCTCATGGTCTCCTTTGATGATTTAATAATCAAATCCTCCTGCTATTCCAAGCCTTCTATACAATTTAGAAATTCTTCAATGGTTCTCTCTTCAGTCTCTTCAAGCTGTCTAATTGATTTCTCAATTTCCAGATTTTGGCCATCATCATAATTTACATCTCCTCTGCTTCCAATATATTGAAAAGTAAAACTTTTCTCCAACTGTGTATGGACATTTTCAAAATATCTGGTTGTTCCATTTTCTTCCTTAGTGACAACATCAACAGTTTGTCCTTCTCCAAATGTTTTTCCTGTAAACATACAAATTTTTTCAGATGTAAAGTCATTCGACCCCTTAGTCTCACTTGAAGTTTCAGTCTTCAATTCCTTCTCCAAATACTCAATCATTTTGAGTATTTTCTCTTTCTGCTGAGCATTTATCATCTGCTCTTTCTTCATCTATAGCCTATGCCACTTTACTTTCTTCTTCATGAGCCAACCGACTCTCTGGCTTTCCTCTATCATCAGTTTCAATTTGTTGAACTGCTCCCTGATCTCAGCTACCTCTTTCTCATACTCTTCCTTCTTTAACTGTCTCTGTATGCCATCTGTCTTGGCATCCTCTTTATTCATCTTCATTCTATTGTGGCCTCTCTCAGAACCTCTGCAATCTTTGTTATGACTATCAGTAGCCATTTTCTCCTTCATGAGTTCTCACTCATTCATCACGGGCCGCACTGAAACCTCTGCAATAACAAGTCCTCCTTGTTACAACTTACCTCACCAATCCTCTCTCTGGACTTGGTCTTTTGGCAAGTACAGTTCCTCTATCTTCAGGAACCTTCTGAGCATTCCTCTCTACTCCTTCAGGCTTCACTCCTCTACACCCTCTCAGAACACATCTGTTCTCTTTTCATCCAACCTCTGTTGGAATTTCTCTAGGTTCTGCCACACTCTCCTTTCTCTTTAGAAACCTTCATTGGTTTCCTTCATCATTGCTTTTCAAAGCTATGATCTTCTTGCTGAGATGCTCCTAAATTGCTTGCACTCTGAATTTGCAAACAAAATCAAAATTCCTCACCTTCAAGGTTTGTTCAACATCCATTGCAATTATTTTTGCAATTTCTCCCAATGATCTGCTGTGCTGCACACTGTCCTGTCAGATTCAAATATGATCTCTTTGCCATCACCATCACACCTGTGCTCACATATTCAGAACATATCCTGGCAATCTTCAAAACACTTTGTCTTCAACTTCAGATTCTGCAAATCTGAATACCTTCACTGCACACCTCTTCAAATCTACAATCACTCTTCAACAGATTTAAAACTTCAAATTTTTCTTCACTACTTCAGTACATATGCATTTCAAAAATTAATTTTTAAACGAGCTATTCCAACTCTGATACCACTTGATGGCAGGACTCCCCTGCCAAACCCACATTCTCAACTCTCATGCATATTCAAATGTTGCATTCATGTTTCAATCCAAAATTATTTCCACAACTGGGCAATTTCAATATTTTATTTTATGGAATGGCAATTTAAATCAATATACGCGGAAGCTTCTATATCTCAAATCTGAGATATAAGATATTGGAATAAAATTCTTATGGTTATAAATTCCCACTTTACAACCAGATTTCTGAAGCTTTACCTTCTTGTAGGATCTGTGACTTAACCATTGTCAATTTCAACTTCAATGCGGAAGTTTGTTTCAATCTCTTCTTTGAGGTCTCAGATTAACACTCATATGGTTATAAAAACCAACACCACGGCCATACAAAGAATTACCTTTTTAATTTCTGATTTGAAACCATATTTATACTTTGGACAATAAACCAAAGCACCACCAAACAATTATATTGTTATATTGCCATAGGTTCTTCGACCCATATCATATGCACTCACCATAAACATGCTCAACCTTATCATTTGCCAAGGTTCAACTTTGATTTCACAATGCATGGAATTTGGGCAGTAACATTCACACTTTGGTTAAAAAGCCGATATACAATGTAACACTTACAGGCATACCTTGGATAAATCTCCATGCAACATCCTGGCACCAACACCGTCTGATCAAGTGAGCATAACATCCGACAGATATCATGCGAATTTCACTCACATGCCTTAACCCTCCAATTTCACGCGATAAAAGATGTATTTACATACCACTCTTTGCCACGCATCCAACATCTAACGCTATCGCATTCAAAAAGGCAAAACAACTTACCACTTAAATAGCCACGCGATACTTCTGGTTTTATTTCTCAAACTGCCTTCCCTTTTCACTTCACAGTTAACCCATGGTTCCGCCTCTTTTTCTTCTGCGCTTTTGATACAACTCCACTCAATCAAATTCCATATCATCTTTACGCACACGCACTTCAGATTCATTCAATTACACACAAACTCACATAATTTCTTATTGAAACTCAAAGCTCATTCACACAAAATTTAGATCAACAATACTCATATAATGTTGACCCAAATTATTTCAAATATACAATTGAATTCACTTACAAAACTTCTTGTGTTGGCCAGATCTTCAAATCAATTGGCCCTTCTACAACTGCTCGTAGGCTTATAGAAACTCTGTTTCCAAAACCTACTCTAACTCTGCCTCCCAGATCTCTAGCTCTATCTGCTTAATGCCTCTGAGGCTTATTTATACAAATTAATAATAAATCGATTCATCTCCCTTAACGCTCAACAGAACTCTTGGAATTCTCAAAGTCCTAAATTTAGCCTGAATCCCAGATTTACTGAAACCGACTCTTCACATTCCTAAATAATTAAATTCTCTCATGTTCTCCAGTGATTCGAGAACATTTACAATTTCTCACTATATTTATTCAAAATACTTAAAACCCACTCAATTTATTCATAAAAATCCAGCTCCTTCAAAACTCCTAAGTTTATTTAAAATACATGGATTTTTTTTTTTTAGCCCCTACATCAAATCCTTAATTACATAAATATATTAAAATCCTTAATTACATATATATGTCCATTTTCATAAAAATCCTCTAGTGGACATGAGGATAAAACCAATTTAAAAACCATCTAAAGATAAAATTATTATACAAAATTTTAATTAAAAATTTATCTAGGTCATCCAATAAAACTAAAAGTACAAGGTATGAAAATGAATTTGTAAATTGGATAGAATGGTGGTGAAACCTCCCATTTTCGATTGAATGACTGAAATAAGTGGAATTTATCATCAGACCTTCAGTTGGTTGTAAGGAATAGTAGCAGAGATTAAATTTCATAAAACAAACCTGCAATGAAACGTATAGAACAAAGTAAAAAAAAAATACTTAAGGAAACCAAAAAAGAAAAACATAGAAGGTATATAGGTAATAATAATAATAATACCTGTAAGAATAGCTTCAAAGTGGAATTTCTTCCTCTACATATCATAGCGAGAATTTTAGTACGTGAAGATGAATACAATAGAATATATTGCATGAATGAAATCAAAAGAAAAAATTCGAAGAGTCTATACTGACCGGAGGGAATAGCTGTATAGAAGTACATCAGAAATTGATATAGTTGCCAAAAACTATATGACTATGGAAAAAGGGTTTTCCAGAATTAATTTTGGAAAAATAGTATTACAAATATCGTTAAATTTTGGAATTCAATAACTCTAATTGAGTAGAGAAATATAAATTAAAAATACAATTCTAAAATTTTAAGCAAATAAAATATTAAAGAAACATATTTTTTTTTCACAGAAACGGTTATGAAATATATTAACTGCTTGGTCTAAATTCCAGATTTCGGATTACAATGAGAGGGAGTAGAGCCCAGAAAGTATCAATAACCAGAAGTGCTATGAGACTTGTGGACAACTTCTAGCGCTTTTTGGCTACAGTTATGTATTCGATTTCTGTGATTTCCCCTAGCTTAAAAATACAAACAAACTGATTCAATAACAAGCAGTAAAACATTTCAACTGGCAGATTATGGAATTGGATCCCATGTTTCGTCCCCGTCTCGAATTATTGCTCTAGTAGAGAGGAGGGCAACTTTATTTGCTTCAAGGTCTGCATATTTGTTGTTGTCTCTCAACACATGGTAGTAAATCAGCTTTTGGAACAATTTCCCCAAGCTTATGATTCAGGATATCAGCCTTGCCAATCTAAGATCCCGAGGGGAAGAATTTGTCACCATAATTTTGATTATCACTTTGGAATCCCCAAAAATATTAACCTCCTTGATTTCTAGATTCAAGAGCAATTTAAGACCTTGAAAGAGGGCCAAATCCTCAGCTTGAATGTTGGAGTTGATCCCCAGACCCCAAGCAAAGCTGTGGATCAAAATACCTTCAGCATTCTTTACAATACCTCCTGCCCCAGCCCTTCCCGGGTTTCCCTTTGATGCCCCATCAAAGAAGAGAGAGTGCACCTGCTGATTAGAGATCCAGTCTTGAAATTCAACATTGTTCTTCCCCCTTATTTGCCAATCTTTAATGGGGAAAATGTGGTTGGTAGCTTGATGAAATTGCAGGTTTAGGGAGGCACCCCAGACCGTATCTAGTTGATTAAGATTTGAAGCATCTTTTTGATTTTTCAAGCTCTCTTTTAACTGGAATTTTATCTTGGCCGCCACCACCTTGACATCATGCTTAGTATCTCTAAATATTCTGCTGTTTCACTCTAGCCAGATCTGCCAGCAACAGATTTTGGGGAGGGAAGACCACGCCTTTTTTATCACTTTGTTTTTGGGAGGGAGACCGGGGTAACTGTTCTGCCAATTTGCAAATAGATCAGTTATAGAGGTGGGAAGAAAAAAATTGGGGTTCCAGTAATCCATCAGCTTGCTGCAAACCTGCACAACGAATTTACAATTCAAGATCAAGTGTGTGGCACATTCCACATTCTCTCTGCACAAAGAGCACCTATACAGACCATGAAATCCGCGTTTCTACAGTTTGTCATCAGTGAGGATTTTCTTGTGGCATAGAAGCCAACAGAACATGTCGATTTTAGGCAGAGAATGGAGACGCTAGATCGCAGTCCAAGGAGCAGGGTCCGGGGGGACGTGCGGCCTCATGGTGAGTTTTGCGTAGCCTTGAGCTAAAGTGTATCCTGCAGACAACAATCCCCAGCCACGTGAATATCTTCTGCGCAAATGCGTGGGGGCAATACCGTTCAACAAGGAGCGAAGACAGTTGTAATCCTGGCGAAGCTCCGGAGGCACATCAAAAAAATTCCAACATGCCCAACGCATCCCATCCCAAGTGGAGATATCCCACAGTGTGGATTTCCCAGTAGCAGTCAACCAGCAGCGCAGCACATTCAAAGAGGAACAGTCACCAATCGGATCACGACCCAGTACACGATCTGTCCAGATATTTATCTTCTTACCGTTTCCAGGAATCCAGTAGGCGTTGGAGCTGATCAGGGGGGAAACTTTGGAGCAGAGTCTAGCAAAGGGAGAGACGCCTTGAGGGAGAGGGCCGTCCAGGCATTTGAGTCTCTTGCCTTTAAAATATTTCTTCCAGAGAGCTAATTGGGCCCAGCCAGGCTTGGGCACAATAATTCTCCAGAGCAGCTTGGCTCCCATGGCCGTGTTCTGAAGAGAAATATTCTTGAAGTTTAGCCCCCCCTCCCTCAGAGGTTTGGAGACAATCTCCCAGTTAACCAGTGGGAATTTCCTCTCGTTTTGTTTTCCCCCCTTCCAAAAGAAGTTTTGAATGTGTTGGTCCATTTTCTGAAGGATGCCAATTGGAGCCAAGAGAACAGAGAACTGAAATAGGGGAAGACTTCATAGAAAAACTTTGATGAGAACTGATTTGCCCGCAATATTGATCCAGGTGAATCCCCAAGCCTGGAGCTTATTTTTGAATTTTTCCACTTGGGGGAGCCAATCCTTGCTATAGGCCCTCTTGAGGAAGATAGGGAGCCCAAGGTGTTTGAAAGAAGTCCAAGCTGGAGAGGCTGCGAAACCAAAACATCTTGCAATGGAACTGAGCAAGCTGGGAGGAGTATTCCCGACACCATACAAAATTCATCTATAGCTTCTTTAAATTTGTTGGCCGAATGAAGTGATGCAGCCCCCAGCAAAAAAGTATCGTCTGCGAAGAGGGCGTGATTGATGCTTTTAACTCCTCTGGCAATGCAAAGCCCAGAGATCTCCTGCTCTTGCATTTTCTTGTTTAGAAGGAAACTGATAACGGAGGCCTGGAGGATAAACAGAAGTGGAGAAAGAGGGCAGCCCTGCCTTAGTCCTCTTGTGGCTTTGAAAAATCCCGTTGCTCTGCCATTAACAAGGGGAGCAATCCATGGCTCCGAAATACAGGCCCGAATCCAGTTTATAAACTTCTCCCCAAAGCCAAATTTTTCCAGAACAATCAAGAGGAAACCGTGCCTAACTCGGTCAAAGGCATTAGCTAAGTCTAGTTTGATAGCCATACCTCTTTCCTTATGCTGATGGCTTGAGAGAATTTCCTCTTGAACCAAAATGAAATTATCCACTAGCTGTCTACCATGAATAAAGCCCCCTTGATTTTCTGGAATGATTGTGGGGAGAAGATGTTTCAGCCTGTTTTCTATTACTTTGGTGATCAACTTGTAACCAGTGTTACAGAGAGAGATGGGGCGAAATCTGTTGAAGGAGCTAGCGCCTTTCTCCTTGGGGATGAGTGCAAGGAACACAGAGTTTGTACTACCTCCTATTTTCTGACAGTCTTGGGATTTTTGAACCATTTTGTAGAGATATTTTTCCACAATGTGCCAACAGGATTGCAGAAATCTGGCGGTGAATCCATCCGGTCCTGGTGCTTTGTCAGGATCCATGGCAAAGAGAGCATTCTTGACCTCAGCCTTGGTGACTTTTGGTTCAAGAAGCTGGTTCATCTCAGCAGATATTGAAGGGGGGACCCAGTCCAAAACATCAGAATTTTGAACCAGGTTCGCATCCTCACTGTACAACTTTTGGAAGTGAAGGAATGTTTCTCGTTTAATGCTTGCAAAGTCTTTATGGTTGGAATTGTCTTCCTTGATCTTAGTTATGGTATTGAAGCATTTTCTAGCTTGATTTTGCTTGTGAAAGAAAGAGGAATTTCTGTCTCCTGCTTTGAGCCATAGGTAGCGAGACTTAATCCTCCAAAACTCTTCTTCTGCCAGGTAGGCTTTGTGGAAGTGTTGTTGGAGTTGAACCTCCTTATCGAGGATTTCTCTAATTACATATGCCTCTTCCGAAAGCAAGTGGTGTGCTTCCAGTTGACTTTGGAGATTTTTCCTTTTAGCTACTGGGTTAGGAAGAGTTTTAGCTTTAGCATTTTAAGGCAGCTTTAGTTCTTCTGAACTTTTCTTCCCACATGTAGAAGGGTGATCCATTGACTGGCTGAGACCAACTTTCCTTGACAATCTGCATGAAATTGGGTTCCTTGACCCAGAGGGGGCTAAATCTGAAGGGAATGGGGCCAAGATCGGGGTGAGCCCAGAGATCAAGCTTGATAGGATTATGATCAGATATGCTGCAAGGAAGGATTTGCATACTAGCATCTAATCCAAGCAAGAGAAAGGAACTTTGGACAAAAATATCTATCTAGTCTTGCTGCAATGTGTCCAGGGCCTACTCTTTTATTTGACCAAGTGAACTTACCAGAAGAGGCTTGATTTCCAGCAAGTCCCAATCTTGCAGAAGATCCTCTGCCCATTCCCTCACTGCATCTCGCACAATGTAGCCTCCTCTCTTTTCTGAAGAATGTAATGTGAGATTGAGGTCACCTGCAATAATGATGTTGACAAGGTTCCCAAAATCTGCTTGGCTTCTTATAGAGTCCCAACAGGCCTTTTTTTCTCTAGCATTGACCGGTACATAAACATTAAAGAGACAAAAATGTTCTTTAGTGACAAGATGCTGCATTTTTAGAAGCAACCAGTGAGTGTTTGAAATTTCAGAAATTAATGAGAACTTGCTATCATTCCAAAGAGTGCCTAACCCTCCAGAGGCTCCTCGGGCTGAGACAACTTTTTCTTTGCTTTTAATCTAGATTCGTTTACTTGATTGGAGGAATTCTGCATCCTCCATCTTAGTCTCCTGGATAAGGAATATGTCCGGGGCTTCTATTCTTATTAAGTTTCTTACGGCCTCTTCCTTGATTTTGCTCCCCATACCCCTACAATTCCAGGAGACTATTTTCATTATTTACCTTTTTTCTGCTGGGCTCCCTTGGAGCCTTGGGGCTGGTTTCTCACCATCTTCGGCTTTTTTGCTAGCAGCTTCTCCAGAGTTGGCTGGCTGCCCTGTAACTTGTCCTCGAACGTTTCCTGCTCTCTTTTCTCCCGATTTGTTTTACGACCTCTTGTGGATCTCCTAACAGAGGCCTGGGAGTCGCTTATTTCTCCTTCCTCCTCCGAGTCTTCCGACTCATGGTCCTCTTCCTCGACTTCAACGGGGATTCCTTTTGAGCTTTCTGCAACACTTGCATCTTTGGAAGAAATAGAGGGGTTACCTTTGTCCGGGGATACTGTCTTTTGAGCCTCCACCTCCTGGGTGTCCTCTTGATGTGAGCTTAGAAGTTTGAACTTGTTTTCTGGAGCGGACTTAGACGGGATCTGCTAAGTAGTGGCCTGTTGGGGACCTTTGCCATTAGGGCCTCCCGGCTTTTGAGCCTTGTGGAAGGTTTTGGAGCGCTTGACTTGGTTCCAACCGTCCTCCTTCCCTTGCACAACCTCGTTGTTGGACGGGCAGCCTCTGGCGAAATGGCCATAGACATGGCATTTCCGGCATTTGAAGGGCAACTGCTCATAGTCCAGTTTCTGCACATGCGACCAGCTTCCGACTTTGATTTTGATGGCCTCTGGCAGCCCAGCCTCCAGATCTACTTCCACGCAGATCTTGGCGTAGTCATACTGATCCTTGTTGTTTGCATGATCGATGAACTTCCCAAGGGCATTCCCAATATGCATCAGAGAGTCCCAATTCCAGCAGTGAACTGGGAGATTTGGGAGTCTAACCCACACCAGGATTGCTTTGGGCACGTCCACTGCAGGATCAAAGTCCGGAGTCCACTTATTTAGATACAAACCCTGAGGGTCCATGAAGTAGGGGCCGTTTTGGAAGATCAGGTCTTTGTCATCCTTTGAAGAGAACTCGAGGAGAAAGTATCCTCTCCCCAAAAAATAAGAAGTAACGCTTTCCTTGATCAATGATGCCCAGTTTCTACTGACCCAGCTCTCTGTGGTTTTGGGAGATGGCCATAGCCCTGTGAACTGGCCTATGAGAGCTCGTTCGGCTAGAGATAAAGCAACCTGGATCAGAGTCTCTGCAGGGAGAGAGATCTCAGGTATATCATCAAGTTTCTTGACAAATTTCGCAGCTTCGACGTTCTTCTTCTTAGGAAGCCCAGCCAATAGGCGATCGAAGGCCTCAGCAGTAGAGGGCGGCAGAGGGGGGGGAGGAGGCACCTGAGGAGAGCCCGGCCCCTCCATGGGCGCAAGCCCTAGAAAGAAAGTGGCCTGGTTCAAGATGCGGCAACAAGCAGCTCAACGCATACCTCTGTCAAACCACCCAATTATCAGATATATTACCAATTATGAGATAAATAAATTAGAATTTCCAAGTATGAGTTCCATAAAAGAAAATAATTAGGGTAGAGTCTTTTCTGGTGGAGTAAGCCAAAGAGGTATTCTCCTCCAACAAAACTCTGAGAAATCAAATATGAATACATATGCCAAACAAACTGATCCAACTTTGAGAAATAGGAATTATATGGTAGAGGAGTAAAATATAGTGGAAGCCTTAAACATATAATACTATTAGAATTATCAATTTCATAATGTATTCGAATGATTTCCTTGCGAGCATAAAATTCTATAAATTAGAGAAAAATCAAATTCAAATACAGTGTAGGAAATTAGATACAAAAGTTATAATAATCTATATGAGAGTAATCGAAACTTTACTTTGTATATATAATTTCTGTAATCGAAATTATAATCTGACTTCGTATTCTTTAACCCTTGATGGAAAAGCCGTAACAAAGAAGTTATAATAATCTATATGAGAGTAATCGAAACTAAGAGACTTCGTATTCTTTTAACTCTGGATGGAAAAGTCGTAACAAACATTCTGTGGTCATATGGAATCAAGAAAAAATTATGAAAATTTCCCAATTCGAGAAAAAAATTGATACAGAGAAATGACTACCCATGGTTCGAATCGATCCATTTCATTTCTACCCATACTAAACGATCAATTCATTTCTACCCATACTAATGGGAACTTCGTAAACAAACTAAATGTATTCTAATATAATTTAAAAAATGGAAATTCAGAAATGGAAGGAATTCTTATATTAAGAATATCACCTGAAATAAACGAAAACCGAGGCACAATATGTGCATACCAAATTTCCAAGAGGAATGCAAACGCTTTAAATCGATACATATTGTAACCATAAAAAATGAAAGACAACTCTCTGTTATGAACCCCATTCACCTCTATGTAAAACAAATAAAAAATGAAAGACAACTCTCTGTTATGAACCCCATTCACCTCTGCCTAATACAAATCCTAAATTCAAACTATTAAAATGGGATTATTACAAATTAGGGAATTCTAGTAGATAAAAACCGAGAAAGAAATCGAAGGGTTTTGATGGAATAAGAATAAAAGAAACCCACATGTAATAATTAATAAATCCTTAGCTCGAAAGTGGCTTTGAGAAAATCAATTGTGGACGAAGGGAATTGCGGCAATTGTATGCCAAATGTAAATCTATACAGTTATCGAAAATTCGTAAGTAAATTGAAAAAGGAAAGGTAGCAATAACAATTGAAACTATAAGCAAGGTAAAGATTTAAAATTCCATAAACACAGAAAATGGATACAAAGGAAATTCCAATGCTAGCCACAGAGCAACACCTTGAATAAGGCCACCCAACAAAAATTATCAATATTAGGACCGAGAACTAGAGGGCACAATAGCAATACCACTACCAAGTCCTCAAAAATTCGATGGAAAAGCACGAAATATCGGGTTTCTTAGTACTCTCGTTCTCAGGACAGAACACAAGCTAAATGAAAATGCAAATGAAATTGTGAAACCCTAAAGATAGACATTGAATTCGATGGAAAAGCATGGAATAAGGGTTTCTCAGTACTCTCGCTCTCACGATAGAACACAAGCTAAATGAAAACACAAATGAAATTGTGAAACCCTAAAGATAGACATTGAATTCGATGGAAAAGCATGGAATAAGGGTTTCTCAGTACTCTCGTTCTCAGGACAGAACGCAAGCCAAATGAAAACGCAAATGAAATTGTGAAACCCTAAAGATAGTCATTCAACGTATAGAGGAGTGCTGAAAAATTACCACTGTTTATGAGAGAGCAGATCATTTAGACAAATGTCCAGAGACTTAAATTAGCCCATGTCATCGTGAGGTGCAGAAAAAACTTGCATTAATTGGATTGTGAATTCCAAACGATAAGGAGGACAATCCCATCATTGATCATACAAATAATACAACCAAACTTTAATGAAGTATAAAGTAAGTTAATTCAAATTTATGGCAGAAGGTCCATAGTTTCATAAACATTTAATGGAATGTTTCATTTCATATTAAGAATATGTTAACATATGTGCATTGTAGGGAATGATATATATTTGTGAAGTAAGACATATATATTCATAGTTTCATAAACATTTAATGGAATGTTTCATTTCATATTAAAAATATGTTAACATATGTGCATTGTGGAGAATGATATATATTTGTGAAGTAAGACATATATATTCTATTATACATAAATCCTAGGGACTATAGTATACTTACATTTTTATATCACCATAGCATACCAGAATAAAATAGGTATGCATACACGGTGGGATATAACATTTCAATTACATTGATATGTATAAGTATAAGCTTTAGTTAGTGTGTATATATATATATATATATGGTTGTGGGTAAGGTATATATCTATAACACTAAATAATAATATTACTTAGTAAGATATATAATAATATTAGTTACTAAGATATAGTGATAAATTATAATTTAAAAAAAAAAATTCAGTCGTGAAAGAATTATAATGAAAAATATATATAATGAATTAAGTGTAATTTAGAGTTTATAAATATAAAATTATTCCAAGATTTTAACTAAGGAAAGATGTACCACAAAAGTTGTACCTTATAAGAAATAAGGTAAGCAATAAAAGTTAGAAATAAAGATTAAATATATGATAGAGTATGTATGTTAATCTACCTATGAGGGTCTTTGTGCATAAAAAAGTGTAGCTCTTAAGAATCAAAAATTTTAAATGAAGATGGGACTCAAACCAACATTTTAATGTAGAAATTGCAGATACAAAAAATAAAATAAATACAGTTTACAGTTACACTATTAATGTGAACTTATTCATGACGAAAATGTCGGAAAAGACACTAAACATGATTAGAATTACTATAAAAAATTGGGGTGAGTTGGAGTTGTTACTCAGAGGCATGGGAATAGAAATGATAGGTGCGTTCCCCCTCACTTGAGTAGTCGATACCTCTGTGCTAAAATTCCCCTAAATCAATCACACCCTATTCACCAACCGCCCTACATGAAGCTCCAAGTTATTATGATATAGCGGGGAGGAAGGAATTAATAAGGTACATGGAGGAGTCTAGTCACAACTGAAGAAGTTTAGGTTCTTGTGTCCTACTAGTGGAAAAATAGTTTCTACTAATGAATAATTGAAAATATATTCCTAAATATATAAAACAAAATTTACAGAATCAATTTTGGTAAGAAATAAAAAGAGCGAATGTAGAGGCCGGTTATGGTTGAGCGTTTCTCTTGTTGCGGTTAGGTGTCTCTGTGAAAACCAAAGGAAGCGCGAACCAGTGGATAGTGGAAATCTACTGCATAATTCATCACGGAAAATATATTCATAAATATATGAAAAAAATTACAGGGAAAAAAATAGAGGGTTTCCATTGTATATGATGACACTCGTGTTGCGACTGGGAAAAACAAAGTAAAGGAGATTTTAAACCCTTGTCAAATGTAACCGAAAGTAAGTGGTGTTAGTGTAAACAATACTATTTAATAAATACTCTAACAAAGTGTTTTGCAGCATTCAGAAATTTTATCTTGGAGAAGAGCAGCATTCAAAATCCGTGGCAGCACTAAGAAATTGGTTTTGAAGAAGAGCAGCACTGCACATCTGAAGGTTGATTTCTTCCTGCAATTTCTGCCCATTAAATTCTGCATTTTGGAGAGCTGTTGGAAAAATTGTTTAAAGTTGGTTTCTGGAGAAGTTTATGAGTTTTTTAGTGGAAAAAATTTCTGAGTTTTTCATTGAAATTTTTTTGCAATTCTGGGTTTTTCTACTGCTGGAAAATATTTTCTGCTCCTGAGCTATTGGAAAAATTTCTGGGTTTTATTGGCAATATGTTGTTGCATTTCAGTACTTGAAATTTGTACTGTAGCCCTCATTTCTGCAATTTTTACCAACTGTTTTAAGTGGAACCTCTCTCTGCTATTATGTTAAAAAAATAAAAATAAAAATAATAATAAAATAAATAAATCTCTGCAATTCCAGGCCTTTCGGCCCTCCTCCCCTTGCATTTTTTTACATAACATTTTCTCAACTCACGCCTTACCACTCACAATCCGCTCTCTTCTTAACTCACAATCCGCTCTCGCCCTCATTGTTCTCGCCACACTCTGCAACTAACGCTCGGCCTTGCAACTCACAACCTCCCTGCATACACTCTCGGCACTTTGCGTTAACCCCTCACGTCTCTCCCTTATCTCCCTACTCTCGGCCCACGCCACTTCATAAAAACCGCTCCATCTGCACTTACGCCGTCCCCCTCAAACCTGTGGCTCCCACAATCGCATCCCCCTTCCAACTCTCGACCCTCCTCCCTCATTCGCCCTCTTCACCTGCACTGGCCTCTCGACCCTCCCACACGAACTTACCCTCCCCGACTTCCCTTGCTCCCCTACTCGCTGCCCCTACTTGCACAATAATACGCTATCCTACGCCCTACCCACTACGCCCTCACTCCATCGAACCCCCTTACCACGTCTACCTACACACCTTCATTGCAATACGACCCCTCTTTATTGTAGTATGACCCCTCTCTACTATAACCGACCCTTCCCCATATTTCGACTTTTTAAATTTTTTAAAAATATCCCTCTCCCAATTAAAATCCCTCCCATCTTTTTATTAATTACATTCCTTTAATTAATTCCTTTTTTTAAATAAAATTCCCTTTCAAATACCTTCCCATATAATAGCGCTCCCCCCTCCTCCCAAATTAATAAACCCCCTCCATATAATACCTTTTTTTATTATCTCCTCCCCATTTTTTTAATTAATTCCAAATTTTTAATTTAAAAAAAAAAAAAAAAAAAAAAAACAGCAGAGAGAGAGGAAGGGAGGAAGAACAAAGAGAGAAATGAACATCAGAATTGAAGAAATGACATGGAATATACATATAGAAGAAGAAAGTGAAATTTGACATTGTGTGATTTGTGGCATAAGGGTGATTTTCTGAAGAAATTGACATTTGAAGACGAGTTGTTATTGGTGCAAAATAACTATTTGAAGGAAAATTAAGCTGCCTTAAAGGCCTCTTGCATATTGTTTTTGCTGCACATTCAAACAAATATTTTGTAGAGATATTGTATTGAATTGAATTTGCAGCTTCTTCATAGTTGCAATCAACAGATTTTGTACTTTGAGATTTCCATAGTTGGAAGTTCTCTTGAGTCATTTGTATTTCTTGTTGAATCACATTGTAAACGTGTGCATTTTCAGTTAAAGCCGACACCCTTTCATATTTTGAGCCTAAGTTGTTGAAAAATGGCTAAAATCAATAAGGCATTAGAGTTGTTGAATAACCTCATTCATTCAAATGTTGATGATATGATAAAAATGAGCAAGAATTCTCTTTGTAACATTCAAAGTTGTTTGCAAGATGCACAAGAAAAGATTGAGTTTTTGCAGTTGGAAACTCAGCTTCAACAAGATGAAATTCAGCAAAAGAGTCACCATTCTGAACTTGTTTATATTCAGAAGATTGAGAAGGAATCCCATCAGCAGCAAGTCAGTAAAGTTGCAGTTGATTCCCATTCAGTTCCTTGTACGAGAGCAAATGTACATGCAGATGCAGCAGTTCAACCTGCACTTCTCAAGCCCATCATTAGACCTTGGGAAGAGCTTGTCCACAACAAGCACCGAACTGGTCTTGGATATGACAAGGATTTGTCCTTTCATATTCCAGACTACACCAAGCCCATCATATTTCAAAGTGTCGGATTCCTGTATGACAGTTCACCTGCAGCTGTTCCAGATCATGCTCCACTCCCACAACAGATTGTAAAATGCCAACACTGTAATTGAGTTGGTCACATGAAAGATCACTATTTTGATCTTCATCCATGCAAGCACTGTGGTCGGCACACCCATTCTTTAGACAAATGCTTCAGAAACAAGCCTCCTGCAAGAACCAGGATTCATCTTGGATGGATCGCTTCTTGGAAATGGGCATCAGCAACCAAGAAGATGTTTAAGACACATGTCAGAACTTGTTCACGAATATTGAGCAAACTTGCAGTTTAGTTTTTGCCATCATCTCACCTTGTCCCTAACAGGGGGGAAAATGGTGGTCATGTACAAGCTTCGAAGTTAGATCAAGAGAGCCTGAGACACAATCTCTCTTTCCATGTTCAGAGTTGTAGCCAGAGACACAACAGTTCAAGCGAGCCTGAGCCACAATTCGTCATTCCAGATTCAGAGATGTAGCCAGAGACACAGATGCCCATGAGCATGCCTTCAATTGGTGGACAACCTTAAACCATCATCTTTGGTTGGTGGATAACCTAAAACCATCACAGGTAGTAAACCTCCCTTCTTTTAGGTCGAAGGTGTCCCTTTCATATATGAGGAACACTTCCTCTAGCAGAAGCCTTTAGCTTCTTGCCAGCTTTGGTTGAGTTCCAGGAAATGCTTCAAGCATTCTAGAGTTGTTGGTAATCCTAAAACCATCACAGGTAGTAGACCTCCCTTCTTTTAGGTTGAAGGTCTCCCTTTTTTATGAGGGACAATTCCTCTAGCAGAAGCCTTCAACTTCTTGCCAGTTTTGGAAGAGTTCCGGGAACTACAAAAATTTCTGCGTTCCAGTGTTGGTGGTCATCCTTAAACCACCTCTTTTTTCCAACATTTCAAAGAGTTGATTCAGCCCAAGTGCTGCCATGCATACTTTGCATATTTGTATTACAACTCTCTTTTTGGACTCACACATACCCCTTCGGATTAAGGGGGGATGTTGGAACACCTAATCCTACATGGGTAGGTGTGGAATGCGAAAAGTCACAATGGAGTCCAAGTGACCTTGGAATATGAAACCAAGAGTCACACCATTGTATTATAAATGTACATCATGTATAATGGAAAAAATAAGAAAGCCTCACGCTTATCCTTCATTGTGTGTTGAGTCTCTTATGTGTGTGTTCATTCCTTCTCATACACCATGTGTGTGCTTAACATGGTGTTTAACAAAAATACTTTATCAATTTCACGAAAAAGAATTTTTCAATCGTCTAAAATACTTCAACCTATAGTTAAATAATTCTAAACAAAAGGGGTAGTAAGTTAAGTGGGTTTGATTGTGGGGAAAACTTCACAGTTAAACGTGCTTGAGTTAGAGGAATTCTGGGATGGATGACTACCTGGGAAGTCCTGGTTACCGGGTGAAAGCCCCAGAAGTGATGATTGACGCTATGTGATTCATTTCACTAGTTTCAATCCCACTTCTTCACTCGATGGACTATTCAAAAATCATGAGAAATTAGTCAGTTACAACTACCTCTCAGGGAAATAATCATAGTTGAATGACTTTCTTAATGCAATTGAATCCCAAAAAATGATATCAATATAATGCACTACGAAAACTCTCAATACTTAAATATTAAAACTTTTTAATTATAAATCTTCCGGGAAATCATAGAAGAAATTTTGGAACCGACGCGTTTCGAACTACCAACTGTAGTTCATCATCAGGATAATGAAGATTGGCTAATCTGACATACACATTTATACCAGGAAGAGAGAAGCAATGGTAAAAACCCAAGGAAAATTAAAAAAGTTAAAAAATGGTCAAACATAAGATTAAAATTATTAAAATATAAAATAAACCAAAAATATAACTAACCCATCCTTAAAATTACAAAAGTTAAAAACGATCAAAAATAAAAATAAAAAAAAATATAAAAAGAACCAAAAACATAACTACCCCCTCCTTAAAAACAACAATTCAAAACTAAAAATAATATAAAATCAAAACTAAAAACTAAAATAACACCCCTCCCAAAGGAATAAGATAAACAAGTTAAAAAATCCAAGTCAAAGTCATAAATTATAAATAACTAAAATAATAAAATAAAATAAAAGAAAAATAAATAATTTAATCAATAAATAAATTAATAAATAAATACATGAATGAATAAATAAAATTAAAAACTAGAAATAAAAATATAATAAAAATAAAATAAAATAAAAATAAAAATAAAAATAGAAATAGAAATAAATTATTTTTATTTTATTATTTATTTTAATAAATAAGTAAATAAATTAATATAATAAATCAATAAATAAAAAACTAAAATAAAATAAAATAAAATAATAAAAATATGACCAAATCATAAAAATAAAAAAAAACCAAAGAATAAAATAAAGGAAGGACCATTACACGGAGTGAAGAGATGGAATTCAACAACTGCGAACTTTCCATCTGTCATCCCCGTTCAACGTACGGGGCCTCTTCTCAATCTCAATCGCCTCCCTAAATTTCCGGTGATGGAAATGGTCAACTCTAGCAAGGACTCTAGCATCTTCCATACAGATGTGATGCTTCGTCTTCTCTACATGCTCAACTAGCGCTGAGGACTTGATTCTACCATGCCTAATATCCGCAGAATGCTCTTGGATCCTTTTATTAATCGATTGACCAGTTTCACCAATGTAGGGAGTCCCACACGAGCATGGGATCAAATAAACACCTTTCACGCTTTTTGGGTCCAACTGGTCCTTAACCGATTTAAGGGAGCCCCGAATGATGTTTAAAGGTTTAAAAGAAGATGAGATCTTATGCTTCCTTAAAATCCGAGCAATCTTGTCAGTAGTACCTTGAATAAAAGGTAAATGAACTCTACCAACAGCATCATCCATAATTTTTTTCTGTCTAGGACCTTTGCTCACATTCATGAAAGCCTTCAAACCTTGACTTCAAAATTATGAGCTCTATCCAAAATATAAGATATATATATATATATTTTGGGGTCAAAATTATTACTTTGATCCAAAATATAAGATATATATATAGAAATTGTCAAAATTATAACCTCTACCCAAAAGAGAGATTAAGATACCTAAAAAAAATTGTCAAAATTATGACCTTTATCTAAAATATAAGATATAATTTTTTTAAATTTTTTTGTCAAAATTATGACCTCTATCCAAAATATAAGATATATATAAAAAAATTTCAAAATTATCACCTTTATCCTTCCTGCTGCTCTAGTTGTGGCAGCATGGGACAATATCCAAAATATAAAATAGTCCTCCAACTAGTTTAATAGTTTTTCCCCTTCTAACAGTTAACAACTCTACTGCTGCAATACCAATAGTCCTCCAACAGTCCTCCAACTAGTTTAATAGTTTTTTATTTGAAATGCTGAATGTTAAGATCCTAGGTTGTGTCCACCAACTAGTTTAATAGTTTTTTCTTGGAAATGTTGAATGTTAAGATCCCAGGTTGTGGCCAGTTTATCCACAATCTTGAAAGGGTTATGCACAATCGAGAAATGGTCCAACAATAGCAAATTGCTTTGGGCAATTTAGCACATTGTTAGCACATTGCTTAAGGTGTTTTAATCCTACAGGAAGAAGATTTGAGATGTTTTTACAATGAATAAACACAAATATACAATGCATTAGAGATTTCAACAATTACATAATTATATGTTTATGAGTACATGATATTTGGATGCATGTATGAGCTATAATCCCACATTGAATGACAGAGAAATGAGAGTGGATCTTCGGATCCTTTATTCAATTCCCCCAATTTACCACCTATAATTCCACATTGAATGACAGAGAAACGAAAGCAGATCTTCAGATCCTTTATTCAATTCCCCCAGTTTACCACCTAGAATTATTTAATTGAAAAATAAACTCTTTAATCAAAAAATAGGAAAAACCTATAACCTCATTCTGATTTCCTCTAGAATTGCAACTTGGGGATAACCAAAAATTGTTAATGAACCTTTGTATTTGTTATTCATACTAAGTGGATTTGACATTCAAGAGAAGGGGAAAACCCTGAAAATCCTTTTCCTTGAAAACCCTTTTTTCCTCATTCTGTCGTTGTTGTTTTCCTAGTTTGGATAAATGATTGATCATCAAGTATTTTTTATTCATACTGAGTAGATTTGACATTCAAGAGAAGGGGAAAACCCTTTTTTCCTCATTCTGTCATTGCTTCTTTCTGAGTTTGGATAAATTATTGATGTGGAGCTTATCTTTGTCGATGAGCTTTATTGGTGCCATGCTTGCTGAATCTCAGAGCTATTGTCATCATAACCAAAAAAAGGACTTACGAATAAGCGATTCTAGGGTGACAATAGAGAAAGAAACGGAGTAGTCTAACCAGCCAGAGGAATTGCCCGGTTTTCGTTACCGATCGGAAAAATTTCCGATTCCTTCCAGCTCCGGCTGGCAATTCCTCCGCCCTCTGACACAAATTCTCAGAAACCATATCCCAGAAAATTGGAAACATTATCCAACCCTGGATTTGACTCTCTCTGTCAGATATGATTCCAATTTTGCGGATATGCCATAAATGATTCCAATTTTCAATCCAATTCTTCGTGCCCGCTCCTATTCGGCTCATAGCTCCCCTACTGTTCCTGTTCGAAACCTGCAACCTGTAGAACCAGAGCTGGCATTGCTCCCATACTATTCCTGTTCGAAACCTGCAACCTGCAGAACCAGAGCTGGAAGTTACTACGCGAAGACTGCAAAACTGCGCTCAGCCCCCGTAAGTAACGCAAATCGCCTTCCTTGCAAAAAACATTCTAATATAATTGCCAGAGGAATTTCCCAGTTTGTTGAATTGCTTCTTGGATTAATTTTTTAAAACTTTGATCAGAAGCATGATATTCAATGAGGTTACAAATTTTGCTGTTTTTTTCTGGTTGTGATAAGAAATTAAATAGTATGAATGATTAGCGATGCTCTGTTTTTTCCTATGTCTGGATATAACGTGTAGATTGTGCATCCTTACAAATTTATTAATATAACTTTCTTCTGCCCACAGGTTATTCTTGTAAAATTTAGAAGGGACAACCACCTATAGTGGGATCCCTATCATCAATCTGGAAAGAGATAATATACTCTACACATTTAACGTACTTAACCGAGGGTTTCTTTTCCAAGATTTGGACTTAGAGTGAAAAAATTTCCACTTGGTTGAGTTTTAGTTTTCTCTCATCAAGGAACCATTTCAGGTATATGCATTATAATTTCCTCAAGATATTATATTTACTATAAGGATGTAGAGCAGTTCTTTTAATTTAATTGTTGTTGTTCGGTCTCATCATGCTTAGGTTATGAAAGGTTCAAACCGTAGAAAAATGTGTTGTATACTTAATATTTAAAGTTAAATGCATTTTTCTATGATCTCCATTTGTCATCTCCTATTTAATTATCATGTGTTCTTCTCATGATGCAATTTATATTACAGTTTCATTCATTTTGTTTACTTTGCAAACCTTAGTTTCAATATCATTCGCAATGTGGCCACCTTACTATTTTATTTAATTGAAATAATTATATTGTTTGAATTCGATGAGAAATCACTTAGAGCTTCTTTGATTGTGAGGGATAAGACCAATCCTGGCTACTTCATATTAGGACCTCGAGTCCTACAAAAAATACACCTGTTACACAGTTCCTGTAACTATCAATTTGCTCTTTCTTATAAGCAAATTATATTTGTAGTTGCTGTGAGAAAAATTCTTCCCAAAAATGAAGCGAATTATATTTTTACTTGCTGTGACCATAATTCTTCCCAAAAATTTCATTTACTGTCTCCGATATTATTACGATTACTTCTTGGAATAGTCCTTTCTTCGACATTTCAATTGGGGGTTACCTTATTTCAAATGTATGAACCCTTAGTTTAAAATTTTGACTATTGGATATTCTCATTTTACAGTGAAGTCGTTTCAAACCCCTTTTGATTAAGAGATGCTTTATTTTAAATGGAAGGTTTCATAAGTTTTCTCATTGTATTGGTAATCGGTTCTTCGCTCAATAGTTTTATGCACATGTAAATACCCCCTTTTTTTAGATGTAAGCATTACTTCTGTAATGTGACCTATAGACCACATTTCTTGAATCGTTTAGAAAATGGTCTTATCATTTATGGTTGTTTAGACTCTTTAAAAATATAAATACAAGTGATTTTATGTACATTAGCATGATAAACTTATACCTAGGGTTTGTTTTATTTTTATTTTCAATCATGATGTCGCTATATTTTATCTCTCAAATTAAAAAAAATATCATAAAGACTACTTCCTTTAGTTATTCATTTACCCTTTATTTGAAGGGCTTTAATATCTTATTTATTGATATTTCTATTTACACCATGAGTCTAACTGTCTCTCACACTCAAGACATTGTTTGATTTCCTCATGGTTAACTTATTTATTAACATGAGTGTAGTTTACCTCTCGGCCCTGGGTACATTTGTACACCAAACTCCACCAATTTAAAAAAAAAACCTATAGTATATAATGTAGTTTTTCAAACAGATATTAATTCCAAGAATTTTGGTAATAACTAGGTTCAAGCATATTTGAACACGAATGGTAATTTGTAGACTACTTTTATAATTTGTCGTTGTGATGTTAGCTCTGTGTTATAATATTTTTAAGTTGTTTTTCTTTATCCTGATAGGCATAAAATAAAATAAGAATGAAATGGTTTATGGATGTTCAATTAATTAGTAGTTAGTGGAATAGATTAGGAATATATAACTGATTTTTTAAGTTATATATCACTAAATAACACGTTGAGTATTAAGAAATACATAACTGCCTACTTGTCTAATATGAATTTAATTAATTAATTAATTTAATTAATTTATTTATTGTTTCAGATCTTCTAAGTGTAAACAATGGTGCAAAAGTGGCGTTTATGCATTGAAGTTTCATGCTTTCCAAATCTAGGTCGAGGAGTTGTGAAATATTCCCGCAACAAATCATGTGGTCTATGGAAAGAAAGAAGTGCATGGAAGAACAACAAACAATACAGCATACTACATTGCCCTTGTTGAAGGGCTAACAGTGGCAAAAAGACATGATGTCAATGATATTCAAGTATTCACCAACTCAGAGTTGATATGTAATTAGATGAAAGGAATTTATCAGATTCGAGCGGACAATTTAAAACCCCTTATAGGGAAGCAATAAATTGGAGTTGTCAATTTCAAAATTTTACCATCAATTACTCTACAGTGATTCAAAGGATGTCTACTGATATAATGTCCAGGGCATTGTTAAGCGCAAATGTAGATGTCAAATATGAGATAGGATCACCATCCACTACAACAGACATCATTGATCAACATCCAAACACGTCTCCAGTATGTGAATGGGTTGTTGTTATCATTTTTCTTGCCTCTATCATGGCATGGTTCTTTCACTAAAGAACCTGCTAATGTATTATTTTTCCCCAACTTGTAACTAGTACGGTTTTTTATAAGGGTATAGATATATGGGCAAATATAATATACTCCATGTATATGGACAAATGTATTTGGAGAAAAGTAACTGGTTCATGGTCTTGTGTTTTCTATTAAAACATTATGGCGTTGTCTAATTGAGTTTTATGTTTTAGAGTTTTGGCTAAAATCTTGCGAAATGTTTTTTTAAGTGAAATCATTATTTATTTTTGTATCATCATTTGCTACTGCTTATGTTTGTGTTGGAAACAAATGTTGTAAATGTATAATTGTGTAACCACAAGAGTTAAATAATATCGACGTGATCATGACAGACATGTACAGTTGTTTCTCTAGGAGTGACATGGCATCTATCATTTTGGCTAAGCTTGCTGCTATTTATATATTTATCACAATAAAAGGGAGTAGCATAATCTAAGCTTGTTGTTTTTTTTATATTTACAACAGAAATATACACCCTACTCAATTTGTGTGCATAGAACATTAATACCACCCACATTAATGACTAATGGATCGTGATCTGCATTTCGGAAAAACCTGAACATGTATAGTTAAAATATGCAGAAGAAAATCGCAAATCGATCAGTGATAATGTTAAGATTCGAATTTTGGTTTCATATATTTTACTTTTTTTTTTTTAAATTGAGAACAATTTCTTTCATATCCATCTGAATCATATAACGTTTAGAAATCTTTCATAAATATACAACAGAGATCAAATAAAGCTCACATGCCAATATCCTTCATGTCAGTCTCTCACTCTGCTTGAAGCAATATTTATATATACATTTCTTTGGAAAGAATTCTAGTAGAGTTTTCAGCTAGCAGTTGATTGGCACAATAGGCTCTCTAACATCAACTGACTCATCCTTGATAACCGACTTAGATGTTGAGGTGGAGCCTGAAATGGTTGTCACGGTTAAACCCACTAAGGAATTCTCTTTCATTCTATGAAATATTGATAAGGCAGTTTCTTATGTTGTGGACACTGAATATTGTTTATTTTTACATAGTTAATGGATAGGACAAGAATGCTACTACTGCTGGTGTTGTAGGAGGGCTAAAGGAAGCCCTTGGGAAGGTGTTCGTGCCCTACAGCTGTTCCTTTTTGCTATTTATCCCTCTCCTCTAGTTTCCTTTGAGAATTTCTAGGTTGACCCAATCTCTCATTATAGTTGCCAATTAAAGGGTAGGTTGCTTGCCCTTATGATACAGTCCAGCGTAGAATTTTCTTTAATGACAAAATATCCCCAAATTAAGGAAATAAACAAGGAACTTTTGAGGACAATATAAGGCTATTTCCAACTCTATACATATTATTTTTCATGACATTTTTTTATTGTTTCTATAAAGTACATAATCATCAACTTACCACATTCCTAGTATATTGCCATAAATACATGAAACATGTGAAAATATTTAAAAAATGCCTTTATTTTCTGTTGATCCACAACAATATCATTTTTCATTCAAATATGCTCGAGGCAGATCTCAAAATATATTGAACATTGGTGTCCTTGACTTCTGTTTTAGAGGTGGGAATAAGTTGAACATGTTAGAGATGATGACACATTCCTTACTGGTTATATTCTTGTAGATGGTTTCCAAGTCAACTGTTTAGGTTCGGATATTAACGTTCAACATTATTTAATGTTTTTGTTTCCAAAAGGTATTTCAGACTTGACAATCCAGTTTGTTTACAATGTTTTTTCAAGCCTATTTGCACAAATGTGAGCTCACCATTTAATTAAGCTTTGTACAATACAATTGTTCTGATATCTTCCAGATTCATGCAAACTTTGAACAAATAGCAAGTGGGTTATTTAATGGTTGAAAATTGACTGTATTAATGACAACAATAATAAAAGATATGGATTATTCCCTATTCTCTTCAATATCAAAGTTATTGTCAACAATTCCAGCTTGAACTTATCTCAAATGAACAAGACAAGCAATTGCTGTAAATTACCAAACCATGAAGACAACGATAGATGAAAACAAAATCTTCTAGAAGACCATTTTGGACAACTAAACTTTAACTATATTGATTAAATATGAAGTTCAAATATATATTTCCAACTTCAAATAAGTTGGTACAACTTTCCAATCTCTCCACATTTTTTATGACAATATTGGTTGTGTAATAAAGTCTATGATCACGTGCACACTTGTTTTGAGCCTGCTTTTGAGTCCCTGGTTTTGAGTTGCTTTCGTCATGAGTGGCCATAATACTACTTTTGAGGACTACAGGAACTAGCTAGTTCTCCATCACTGAAGGATCTTTATGTATTAACAAAAGCTGAAAGTTTACCTCAACAAATGAGCACAAGAAAAATAAGTTCACATTATATAAATAAAATATCTGTATATTGTATTTATTTTTTATTTCTAAACTTAGAATTTGGTCTCGTGCACATGGAATAATACGGAATATTAAGAATATTTTTACACTCAAACCAAATAAATGAAAGAATCATATCCAAGTTACTATGCAATTAATTGACCCATCATGAGGCTTCGTTTTAACGGGATTAAGGCAACTCGATCGATACTATTGTTCTTTTGATCAATTTCCGTCCAAACCAAGTCTTTACTAGAAAATGTCACTTTGTATTTGAGGTCTTGCACCTCAAGGTCCATGATATGCTGCCATTTTCTTCGCTTTCCCATTTTGAACTGATTTGGTCAAACAATATGCAAGGAAATCAGAGATATAGCCTATATAGAAAAATGTTAGCAGCAAAGCTATATGTTATAAATAAAAAAGGTACAAGAACTTCAACAAGCCGTCAACACTAATGAACGGCTCAGGCAAGCACAAGAGGATTTTTATCAACATTTAAATGAGTGAACAAACCTCAAAATTAATAGGTAAATGGTACATTAAACACTATTTATTTGAAAAATAACCAATGATAAACTGCAAAAAGAACAATAGGTAAAAACCATTCAACTTTGAAAAACAATTTAAGATCATCATATTACAATCTAAATGGATCTCAAATTACAAGAAGTAGATTAAAATAGGAAAGTCAATATAATTGATTACTCAATATTAAATAGGACATCATATTTCTTACAAAATGATAATTGAAAGGGATCTTAAAGTGCAAGCATCTTATCTTTGAAGTAACTAAATGTCCCGTGTCTGTAGCCTATGGGGCAAGAACTTATCGCATAGTGAGAGATAACTGAATATTAGCCCTTGGGAATTTCTTTCTGCAATGAATTCAATATTGCAGTTGAATGCAGTAAGATTATAAATGAATAGATGAGTTGAAATCCTTAGATGAGGTTTTGATTGTCGCCGAATAAAGAGAGGGTCTACAGTCTGACTTGAGCTCCGCTTAGGCAGGTAAGGCCTTGGTCTTGAGCGCTGCTCAGGCAAGGTCTTGTCTCGGTGTCTAGTATTGAATTTTGTTGATTATTGCTTCATCCATGGCAACTT
>JAXQQM020067695.1:0-70150 GCA_034641835.2 Pinus albicaulis
CCTCATCTTGGTTTCAACAGATAACATAAGAGATCATATACATTACCCTTCAACAAGAAATTAAGGTGACATTGTGAAACACCAATTGCAATCTGTAAATAGAGACCTTCACGAGGGAGGGAGATAAAAAGTGAGCCTCTAGAAGGATGTAATGAAACTTATCTAAGAGAAACACACTAGAAAATAAATATTTGTTAGTTATCTAGTGAAATAGTTCACATAGACATAACAATCATTAAACAACGTACAACACACCTTCAACAAGATAAGTATTGAGGCCACTAAAATAGTTCAATTTCCTTAGTACATATGAATGAAAAAATATATAGAAAACATCTAGTAATATGCCTAAGGAATTGAAAATACATGAATGAAAATGTCTCGGTTCATCGAGCTTCAATTACAAGGTGAAATATGTAAGTACACAGTTGCAATAGTGAGGCACCAGTTCCAATAGTGGAACATTAAGTCACTTCTTGCTTCACCAAAGTATAGTTTTTTCTCCTATTCCAAGTAGAGAAGCCAAGAAAACATCTCCAAACATAAAGCCTAAAAAATCCCCTTGCTTGAGTTATGAGGTTTCTTTTATAATAAGAGGAACGACCTTTTATATCCTCATGACTCATGAATTACCCTCATGAGTCTTGGAATTATAGTGTGACCTTTCAATTTCTAAAGAAAACTTTAACTTCTAAATTAATTTTTGGCTTCTATACAATCGTTGTCCATATATGACTATGTTATTCTTCAGGTTCCACATATGAATCTTGCAATTCCACACATTAAATTTTGTCCTTCCTTGAGAATACATCATTACATTCCACATGATGTGGCATGACACATGGGAACATATTGACCATTATTATGACACTTTTACAAGTTATAACTTGATAATAATTACATGGACTTCATGATAAGTTTGAAATGCAAATTTTTGCTTCTTTTTGCATCATCTTACATTGTAGATGATAAATTTTATCTATGCTTCATCTTCATGGAAGATCTGCTTTTTTACTTATATTCACCCTCCAAAGGGTCTTTGATCACTATCTAAATCCTGTAAGTCATAATGTAATATAATTTTTGTCTCGGTCCATGATCTACTCCATCTATTTATGATTTTTCTTCTTTGCGCTTTTTATCTACAAGTGTTCTTTGTTCAACCTCTTTACTATCTTCGTTGACAATCACCTTCTTGTGTTGAGATAGTACTCCTGCTAATGAATATCATTCATGGAAAGGTAAAATAATTCATAAAACATATATTCTATCACTACCTAGCTCATGGAATGATCAAATCATGATATGCCTGTGAAATGGTTGAAATACTAAGGCTTTATTAGGAGGGCGCAGTAAAACTCGACAATGTCTTAGAAATGCTCCACTAATAATTTTTACTGCGACATGCACTATTAAGAGGAGCTATCCTTGGTACAACATAGTGGGGGAAGATGAAGGTATAAGGTGGAAGGCTTCAGGCTTCAAGGTTGCGCCATGTTATTTTAGATAAAAGGGAGGACGGATTGAAAGGGTAGTTTGACTATTCAAGGGAGAGGGGAGATGTCCTTCAACCTTCCCTACTCTTCCATGCACTCAAAGAAAAAGTCTAAAGAAGACTAGGGAACATGAGTGCATTGAGAGTGAGGGAAGTTGAAAGGTTTAGACTTCATGATTTTTCTATGCACTCACAGGAAGGGGCTAAAGAAGACTATGGTGCATGAGCACATTGGGAAGCAGGGAAGGTGAAAGTTTCAGCCTTCAGGACTGTGTTATGCACTTAAATGGAAAGGAGACTTCTAGGAGAGTGAATATTTATTTTTCAAAGTTATATATGATGCTTCCTTTAGCCTACCCTACTACTCCATGCACTCAAAGGAAGAATTTAAGCAATTTTTCAACACAAAGAACATTGGGGAAGAGGGAAGGGTGAAGCTTCAGCCTTTAGGAGTGCACCATGCGCTAAAAGGAAGAAGATGACTGAAATAAAGTGATATTTTTTTCAAAAAGGGGTCATTGTTGCTTTTTAATGCATTATGCATCCTATGCTAGCATAGTTCTACCCAATAATGTGTATTTAACCATTTGGAGTGTGCTTTTCATTTACAAAGGCCATAGGGATGAAGCCACTTTAACTAGAAGGGTTTTCACTGCACTGGTAGGATAAGAGGATATTTCGATTGCTTGTTTCTCCTATGAAAGAGGGTGAAATAGGTCCATTTTTTTAGCTAGGAATCCTTTATATTCCTTGCAAGGAAGAGGTAACCAAAATTTAGTGAATTTAGTCAGTATGTGAAATAAAGGTCGAGTGGATGGCATTGGGAGGATCATAATGTGCATCATATTTGGGGTAATGTTGAGAGGGACTTATTGTAAAAATATTTGGGTGTAGTATTACATAATTTAGGCCTATGAATAGGTTTATCTCCACACTTCATAAGAGGGTTTAAGGCCTCACAAATTTCACTGGTCTAAAGGACCAATAACTTCTCTAAAATGTCTAAGTGTGGGATCAAAAAAGTAAAGGAGGAAACACATCCATAAATGAATCAAATTTGGATTAAAATTATAAAACCATCAATAAAAGACAGGAGAATACATAGGAATCATGAATGACAATCACTCCTCTAAATGAGAACAAAGGAACACTTATTTCTAAGTGTGATAGTTGAAATGACACCTTACGATACTTAGAACACAATTTACGACAATTGTGACCATTGTGAACAAAAGGTACGCTAAGCTATAGGAATGTGTATATTGCATATTCTAATGGAATGTAGGACCATAAAATGCAAAATCATTCACCTGAACTAACTTTGGTGGTGTGAAAAGGTGTGACACATGTAGGCATGAAAACAACAAAAGGGACACCTGTGATAGGGGAAAACATGAATATTACAATTGAAAAATGTAGATGACCTTAGGCGACACATGCCAGAGTGAAGATAACATAAAAATACCACTTATTATAGTGAAAATCAAAAAATGTGACAACTGATAATGTGAAAGAGATAGTTGTGAAATCGAACATGTGCAAAATTTCACAATTGAGCAAACTGACCAAAATGGAAATAGAAAAGCAACAAAAGTGACAGGGACTATTGACATGAGTTGGAAATGGCACAGGAACTATCTTGATGGGTGATTATATGCTTATTCTATCTTACATAAAGGAAATGTTCTCATGAACCCATCAAAGACAATGCATGTGAGCACACGTCAGTTGAATACTTAAACTCTTTTCAAAACATCAAATGTCCATGGACTAACCATAGAGAGACAGATCATAATATCCTCACCAGGATCCAAAATTCAAGTATGATCAAAATTTTGGAGGCTGGTAATCACAATTTCCAAAGGTAAATTAACATCTGGTCTCTTATGGCATTCTATATTTTTACATATGAGCTATGATAGTCTTCATTTATTGAAGAGAAACAATGTAACTGATTTACCAACAATTCCTAGGAAAATAAAGAAATGTGATGTTGTATCTTAGGAAAACACAACAAAAAATCATTTCATGATTCTCTTTATAGAGAATGTAGAAATCTTGAATTGATTCATTCTGACTTTTGTGGTTGTATGCCTATTCCTTCTACAAATGTAAATAAATACATGATGACTTTTATTGATGAATGCACTGGAATGTGCTTGGTATATCTATTGAAGAACAAATATAAATATTTTGAAACTTGTAAAAACTTTCATGTGTGGATTGAAAATAATACACAATCTCAATATTGGCTCTATTCGTACTAATAATGAAAAATAATATACTTCAAATGAATTAGAAAATTATCTTCACAAAAAATATGGGATCCGACATCAAATAATTGTGCCTTATAATCCTCAATATAATGGTGTAGTCAAAATAATGAACAAGACAATATTAAATATGGTACATTCAATTATTATTTTTTAAAATGTAAAGATAATGTTTTGGGTTGATGTAGTTCTATATGCAGTGTCAATCAAGAAAAAATTCCCATCTCATTCCGTCAAAAACAAGACTCCCTATCAAATGCAGTATGGCCACATTCCTTCGGTGAGGCATCTCAGGAATTTTAGTTCCACCTAATATGCCTTGATACTTAAGGAACATAGAAAAAAACTTGCTATAAGTAGTTGAAAGTGTGTATTCTTGGGGTACTCAGATACCTCAAAATAATAGCATCTCTATGATGAAGTAAATAATAATTTTATACTATATAGAGATGTAGCGTTTCATGAATATTTTCATGAATGTTCGAAGACTAATAATTTGGTTAAGAAAAAACTTGATTGCTTGGACAAATTCAAGCATGAAATATATTCTTAGGAATTTTATAATGATATTTCACATCTTTAAGGGGGGTTCCCTATCCTAGATCAATCTGTGGAATCTCCTTATGAAGCAATCTCTCCCCCTCATGAAGCTCGAACCACTAATAAAAAAGATAGTTTGAGTGATTTTATTGAGAGAACTCGAAGGCTAAACCTTGTTTCAGCCCCATATAAGTCAACTAAAAATGTTAGGCCATCTTAAAAAGGTCCTCCAAAATGGCTCAGTAAAACTATAAAACCCCACCCCACATTTAGCCACTTTTACATTCTTATCAAGGTAAACATGAGCTAAGATTTTTTATGCGTGACCTAACTTCCAAGAGGTACTTACGAAAATGGGGTCAAGTTGTCTAGAATTTAATTCAAACACCCAAAGAAATATGATCACGTTTTTATTAGCCTAAATTTCCCTGGTGATTGTTTTCCCTGATTTTATACCACTCCTTGATGTAGATTACTTCTCAGTTGCACATATACAGGCTTGTCGGTGTGGCCATATGCCTCCAGCAACATATATAACCCATCATCAATGCGGTTGTGACCAAGATCTCCTAGATCTAATAGTGCAACTACAAACCTTTTCCACAAATTTAGTTCCAATACTCAAGCCAAATTCCTATAATTTTCTAGAATTCTATCAACAACATGTATACATATTCATGCTCTATTCTTAGGATCTATTGCATGTCATGCTTTCCAAACTCATATTATTCATTTATACAAAACATTTGAGTCTAGGTACCTCTAGATCATGAATTCATATTTTATTCACTGCTTTTATTAGTTTCAACAAATGTTCATCAAGTAGAATTGATGCCTTCTCATACTAGCTGCAATAAAACACATATTAGATCATGTATCCATATAAATTGTCGAAGAGCTCGTTAACCATGAAGTATATCAATAACAAGGAAACATCATATAATAAGAAATACACTCTGCATGTGATATGCACTTCACTAGAAATGAAGCCATGACAAACCAGTTACATAATCAACACATTAAATAAAAAAGTGTGCTCATTTATATCTAATAAATATTAACACATATTAGCATATGCGTAGTACTAACCAAGTTATGGATTTCGACGTTCCACCCAACCGTAGATTGCAATGGACCAACTCTTTATTTTATCCCAATCACCCTTGTGCAATATTCTACCTATAATGTGGGATTACATGGGATAAAAAAAAAAACATAACCATATAGGGAATCTAGAGGAAAACCACCTCCACCCTCAAGCCATAGTGATTTCATGAAAATCCAGGTCTAGAAATCACCAAAACCAACACAATATTGGACTCCTCAAAGTTTCTTCACCATACCCAAAGGAATTTTCCTATCTCAACCAACCTTTTAAGAGATTACCTAAAGATAACCATCTCCACTGTTAACCCTTGGGATTTTACTAAGACCACCTCAACCAAGATCTAAAATCTATTGGAATCCAAAGCTCAACCAAACAGGAAACCCATTACATCATGGGTATCTAGGAAATGTAATAAGGAAAGGATGTACATGAATGTTAATCTAGGAAAATATCCATGCCAAAAAAAATAAAAATAACAATAAAATAATGTATGAACCACGCATTCAAATCCGAACAAGATAATCAAATATGCATGTTGTTACCTGCGAAAAATCCTCCTTTTGGCTGCTCTTTTCTCTGTGCTTTTCTTCCCTTGCTAAATGTTGTTCAAAACTTCTTCTTGGTCGCCACGTGAATTCCTCTTGTGCTCCTTTCTTTCCTTGATTTTTTGTTACTTGAGTCTTGCTTGTGTTCCAAGTGTTGTAGCGCGTCTCCATTTTCCCTCTCTTTTCCCCCAAAATGAATGCTAGAATTTTCTCTCTCCATTTTTCTTTGATTTTCTATATTTTTCTTCATTTCCACTTACATTCATATTCGTTTAATATTTTTCTCCTTCTCTTGTCTCTTCCTCTTCGCCACCCACTGAAGTGGAATTTATTTTAGTTTCCTTTATTACTTTTTCAAATTTTCCTCATGCCCTGGCTGACCTATAATATTTAATTTCCAGTTAGTTCCTTTTAATTCTTTCCAATGCTAATTTGCATAGCCAATATATAATTAAACACACTAAAATAAAAATGTAATTTTTTTCCCCTTATTCATATTCAAATATATGTCCTATGATGTTGATTTGATTTTTTCTTGTCAAACACAAGCATGGAAGAGACAAGAATATATAAAGATAGGAATTCAACGCATCTATTATTCAAAATGATACATATTTATCATACATTGGAGTGACCCTTGGATTCATTTTGAATGTTGAACTCCCACACTAACCCTAGGAGGATTAGGTGTACAATATCCCCCCCTTAATCCTAAGGGGTATGTAAGAGTCCAAGAAGAGAGTTGTAATAAAAATGTGGAAAAATATCAATGGCAACACTAGGTTGAATGTGATCTCTGAGATGTAGGCATAAGGTGGTGGTTTAAGAATTATGACCAACACTAGAACTCTTAGTGTAGTTCCTAGAAATCTTATAAATATGACAAAAAGATGAAGTATTCTACGAGAGGAAGTGCTCATAATTCTTTGAGGAGGGATACCTTCAACCTGGAAAATGGAGGTCTGCAACCTGCATAAAATGGAGAACCTCAACCTGAAAAGGGAGGTCTCATCCTGTTGTGGTTTAAGAATGAACACCAACTCAGGAATGCTTAATGAAATTCGTGAAACTCTTCCAAAACTGGCAAGAAGCTGAGGTCTTCTACTAGAGGAAGTGTCCCCGAATATTTGACGAGGAATAAGATCAGCCTATCATAGATGGTTTAATGATTACCACCAACAAATGACATAATCATGGGGATATATCTCTCTGGCTACAACTCTGAATATGGAATGGTAGGTTGTGGGTGAGGCTCACTTGATATGGCTTTGAAACATGTATATGACAATCAGTTCCCCCGTTGTCGGATACAAGGTGAGTTAATGAAGAAAACTCAATTGCAAAGCATTTTAATATTCTAGAAGAGATGCTAACATATGACTGAAATATCTTCTCAATTTTTTATTCCCATTACCAAGAAGTGATCCATCAAAAATGAATATTTTTTCTTGTAGAAGACTTGTTTCTAAAGCATATGTTTGAATAATGAATGTGTGTTGTATAGGTAAATCCTCTCTATGGACAGAGATGATCCCTCTAGCCTTAGAGTGGGTCCAGAAACAAGGGAAACATGCTAACACTTATTTTTCAAGATAATAAATGAAAGCGATATCGAGAGAGATGGCCTACCTTGATCTGATGATGTGATGTTGTTCTTCGTCTAAGCTCCTTGATCCTTCGCTTTTCCAGATCTTGATCTCCACTTCTACCAGTGTTCAATTACCTACACAAGTGACCAAGAAAAAACAAAAAGCATACAAATACACTATGCATATACAGATATAACCTACCCAATTGATCAAGGAATGTCAGAAATATTAATTAAAAACATGAACAAAAATGGAAATAAGTATCAGTCGTGTCATATTATAAATAGAAGAGGAGTTACAACTTGTGCCTTGATGTCGAAGCTCTCCTTCAGTGTGTCCAAATCCGGTCATGTCCCCAAAGCACTTGTTTCTGATTTAGAGTGAAAATGATAGGGGATTAAGTCTCTCTTTCAAAGCTTATGGCAATAAAACCTCTCTCTACTATGCTCTATTATGTTCTAACTAGCAGAGGTGTTGGATGGTGTGAATTTATACAGATGGAGGAGGGGACATGGATCCACTAATGATGGGAAAATGGCTTATCTCTTTGGGAGGTTCCTCTTTTGTAGCAACAAGAGGTCCAAGGGGGAAGCTAGGCCATATCATGACCAAAAAACATCCACCTCTCTGCCCTCAAAGATTCTAGGGCATGAAGATTTGTTTCCTTTTTTAAAAATCCTCCTAAAGTGGATCGACATGGGTGTGAATGCCATACTAGCACTGACCAATGTTTCTCACAAGATTAGGATGGGTCATCGATGCTGGTGAGATTTTAAGAGGTCACGCTACTCCAGAAAGATAGGTTTTTAAGGAGCTTCTACATGAATTATCAACAGAGAGTTTGGTATGGAAATTGCAAGGGATGAAATGGCATATTTTCATGATGGAAAAGGGACATAGAGGTCATTGTTTAGGGTCCTATAGGATTCAGGAATAGGGATTTCAGGGATAGTGAAAAAATGTTGCGTAACAGATGCCCCCTAAAGCAAGAAGGTAGAATGAGAGTGAGGGGTGAAATTCTTGACAAGAACATGCCAAGACGAAGATTCTTCTGTTGGAAATCCTCCGAATCAAGTACACATATATAATTGAAATATCTAAGATAAATACATGAGTACGAGGCATGGATGCAACCATCTGTAAAAGAGATCATGTAAATAGGATCCATGGTATGGATGCAACCATATAGAAATAAGAAGGATCACACATATGGACTCAGGTATGGTCGCAACCATCCATAAAAAAGATTCATGTATACAACCATGAATAACTCATATTTCTTTCTTGCCTGGAATTTATTAGAAAAAAACTAGGGTCTTGCACTCTGTCATGACCCGATCAAGTGCAATTTTAGGCATGTGAATGAATGAGCTGAATTCGAACATGTAATAAAATCGCCTGCTTACCAACCAATGATGTAAAATATTAATAGGTACGAGAGAGACCACCAATAATGATCATGGCCCTCAAGGTACAAGAAATAAAATCCACCAGATGTGAATAAGGAACTAAAGTCAAACAATTGTGAAATCATCTGATCAAATGCCAATGAGTTGAACTTGTCGTCGGATGTGAAAAACCTGCCATTAAGGCATGTAGGCTCTAAGGTACTGAAGGGAGTCTATAGATCAACCTCCCAGATAATGAGCTAAAGTTGATCAGAAGAGATTGGTCGAAGGAGGGCCATGATGTGTCCCACATCATCAACATGAGATAGAGGAACAAGTTGTTTATAAATCAAGATGGAACAGACGATTAGAGGATGACAAACTGCAGAAAGAACTTCTCTTGAACATATCGGTGAAACGACCCCAGAATTTGGAAATATTTGACTCAAATGGAATCAAAGGTCATGTTGACAAATGTTAATGGAATGAGAGGAAAACATATTTCCCGAAACCATGGAGGAAAAGTGACGAATGTAGGATGTCCCTAATCGGACATGAACTGAAGACAAGTGTCATGTTCAAGAGCGACATACTACCGACGCAACTAATAAATACTTCCATTTCCCCCCACCATTTCTGGTGAGTACCCCAAGTATTTTTTAAAACAAGCTTAAGGGGATAGCATATGCTTGTCATATTTTTTCCTTCGGACAAATCCATCCTAGTACATTTTACGAGCCCTAAGAAGGAGGAACTCGGTAGCGTCATGGTGATGATTCCAATGTCATTAAATTTTAATGAGTCTAACAAAGGTGAAACTCAGTGCCTTTTCATGTTTAGAGAGTTGGAAAAGAGGTGGAAAAGAAAACTCCACATGGCCCTTTTTGTAGATAGTCTCTCGAATCCAAAAAGGTAGAAAGCATATTTTTACTGAGTTTGAAAAATTAATAAATTAGAACTTGTTTCATATCATACGTCAAAATTATAACCCTATTGCTACACAATAATGAACCCATTAACTGTTTTCAAGGAAAAAATAGTTAAATATATGGGAAAAAACCTAAAAGTGACTTGAACATTTTATAAAAATGAGAAAAGTAAAAATATTTTCACTTTTTACCTTCACAAGTCTTAGAGAGATTTTTTTACCCTCTTTACCTTGATTCTTTAGGACAGATTGTGGGTGATCCAGGAGGCTGATTGATGAACTGTTCATACTAGGTAAGATCCATGCTCATAGTCTTTGTTTTTATACCTATCTCAGCAATTTTTATGGAGTGTGGTGATTTTTAGGGACAGATTTTTCAACTCTTTGTCGTGACGGATCAGTGCGGGGATGCCCTATTAGGACCACATTGATATGTCATTTCTAGAATAGGCCCCATGCCAATCAGAACATATATTTTTTAAATGGTCATACAGATCATAGAGTGTGAAACGACGCGACATTTTCCCCAAAAATATCAAACGAAACTTGTTTTTCATGCTTGGATTTTTAACCAAACATTTTTTAACTGCTATTAGAGGGATAAAACATAACACACCATGGAAATTGAGTGGAGAGAAAGGGAACATAAATATGTGGATAGGGAAGCCATGAAGGACCAAGATTGTCTTGATGCTTTAAGGAATTTTTGGGCTTCTCAAATTATTTTTAACTCTTTCCTTGAGATGTCAGTTGGAGTTGCTACAATTCTTAGAAAACAGTTGGGAGATAGGAAGGGAGAGATTTATTATTGACGACCAAGAGTTGGAGATCGAGGTTGCTGACATTTACTTCATTAGTGGGCTATCAAAGAGAGGATAACGAGCTCGGTTGGCAGGGACACAGATCATGGGTGAGAGCATGGACATGCTCATAGGGAGGTAGTGCTCAGAGGGAGGTAATGTCCATAGTCAACCAAATATTCCAATGGGAAGATAGATATAAGAAACATACTTTTTTTTTCTTTCAAATTATTTCTATACACCATAACACATGCCGCTGGGGCACAAGCAGCACATGAGGCTATGAAGGCTCAACTCCAAAAATCCATTGACTGCATGGCACCCAACGTCTTTGACTGGACATAAGCGTTGTTGGAAAATATGAAGAAACAACTACCCAAATGAAAAAATGGTCATCTTAAGAAATTTGGGCATGGTTCAATATTAACAACATTCTTTCTGAAACGAGTGCTGATGTTCTAATTTCAGTGGGAAAATGTGGTCGCGCCCATACCACACGATCCACACATGACCAAATGGAGTGAGATGATGCCTCACACAGGAGGTGGAAATAAAATTTCATACAATACTACTTTATTTGTGTGGTTGAGGCATCAAGTCATTTTTGTGCAAAACTAGCCATACTCTTGGACTGATTTTCGATGTTATCCAGACCTTCCACTTCACGAGGGAGAGAATTGGGATGACATAGGTAAAACATGTTTTTTGTTAAATTTTCATGTTTATATTTTTTTGGCATGTGTGTTTTGATGTTTAAACTTGTGTGATGCAGATGTTGGACTAGAGATACCTATTGGAATGTCCCATATCATCAGAAGAGTAGTGATGGAAGGTTGCCCCATATGAGGAGGGAGCATATGCTAAAAAGAATATTGCTCAGAACCTATATGCATTGACTGTTGGGATCCTAGAATATCCTCATGATAATGACATTCCCTGCTGCTATCATAGGTGCACTGCAGGGGTGTCATATCACATTCATCGATTATTCAGTGGATTCATTTGAGTAGTGACATGCTACCATGAGCACCATTCTCATTAGTTTAGTCTAGTTTTTTATTTCTTCAGCTGTAGTCTTTTGGGACCTGCGAGTCTCTTTGTGTACTAGACTATATATATATATATATATATATATATATATATATATATATATATATATATATATCTGTATGTATGTTACGTTTTCCTTTGTAATGCATGATGTAATGATGATCATAGTTTTACAGATTCTGCAAATGTCTATCTAAAACATAATTATCCAATGCATTTGTTAATGTATTAATGTGTCTTGGAATATGTTGATATGTAATGTAATCAAAATTCCTTTCTAAAAGATGAACACGTAGATACATTCTCAAAATCTGAGGGTGTGTAATGGAATATTTCCCATTGAGTTGCAGGACGACAAATTGTGAATCGAGGTTTACAACCAATTCTCTAATGTCAAGAGAAATTGTTTATAACATAAGTTCAATAACTACACTGTATTAAGAAATATTGTTGGTTGTATGACCTAAATAGATACCTTGTAAATCTACTAACTTACCATTAGGGTAATAGATAACTCATGTTGTCGAGGATACTTTTCGACTATTATGACAAAAACCATCAGCGAAACTGACATAAGGAGTTACACACATATACAAATCAAGTAAAATAAGATAAGTAGGAAACCTTCTCACAAAAAGCACACCAAAACCAAACTGTACAAAAATTAAACACACTAATGTACAAAAGTAATTATACAAATAAATTACGCATAATAATTCTTAAGATAAAGCCCATTCCGAGAGTTTTCAAGAGGGTTTCCTTCGTAATCAATCAACTTATAGGCCCCTTTTTGCAAAACGTGTTTAACAATATATGGCCTATGCTACATCGGTTCTAATTTCCCTACCCCCAGCTTATCATTAGCTTGGTCGTATAGAAGGACCAAGTCTCCTTTAGAGAAGGCACACAAAGAAACAATCTGATCAAAATGGGCTTTGAATTGTTTCTTCTGAGCTTCAATAACTAAAGTGGCGAAGAAATGAGTTTTGTCAAGCCTTTCTAGATATAAGAGATGTTCCTCTTCTGGCGAGGTATTATGGACTAATTCGATAGTTAATTTGAGTGAAGGAATCTTGCATTCAATCGACAGATTTGATTCTAGACCATATACTAGCTGAAAGGGAGTAAATCTAGTCACACTCTTCTTCGAGGTTTGGTAAGCCAAAAAATCTGAAAAATAAATGAGATTCTAGTTTGACTTGTGCATCTCGATGTTGCGTTGAATCATAGTAACTAAGACTTTGTTGACTGCTTCAACTTCGTCGTTTGCCTAACAGTATTACGAAGTCGAGTTGTGATCTTGCAAACCCAACTGAGTAGTCAACTCAACCATCATGTAATGGTGAAAATTAGAGCCATCTTTGATGACAATGGCTTGAGGAACACCAAACCAAGCAATAACATTATTGAAGAGGAATTGAGCAGCATTTTTACCATTGACAGCATATGTAGGCATCACCTCGGCCCATTTGGTAAAATAGTCGATGAAGATGATAATATAAGCATGCCCACCGACTGAGTGAGGGTTACAGGTCATGAAATAAATGCTCCATTTAGTGAAAGGGACAACGATAATAACTGGGTGTAAGGGTGTGGGTGGGGCGAGCATATTTCATTGATAAATCTAGCAAGCGTGTCATTTTTGGACAGAAAGAATGCAATCATTTAAGATGGAAGGCCATAAACACCCAGCATGAAGAATTTTTAGTAGTGGAATATCCAGATGTATGAACACCACATGCCCCAGAGTGGAAATCATTTAGTGCTCTCTCAGCCTCTTCTAAATTTAAACACTAATGAAGAATGGAGTCGACACCGACGCTGTATAAATTATCTCTGATGATGCAATAAGGTTGAGAGTGATGTAAAATGCGTCGAAAATCATCTTAGGTCAACTCAGATTAGAAATTTTGGGTTTGGAGATACATGATTATATCACTGTACCACGGGTTGACAATGCTGATAAGAAAGAGAGTATCATTCGAAATGTGCTCATCAAAGCTGTAAGAGACAAATGCAGAGGGAAGGGAGTAGATTAATTCGGCAAATACTATTTATTTATTTGATTTGGAAGTAGTAAATTCCAAATTGAATTACTATAGGATAAATATCCATTTAGAATACTTGCCCCCCATAAATGACGTGTCAAAATTTAGGTCATTGGGTTGCAATCAGCTATCATTATAGTAATGTGTAGTAAAATGTAATGCCAGAAATGTTGAATAGCCTGAACCACAGCCAAAGCTAATTTCTTGACATTGACATATCGATTCTTAGTATCCATGAGATTATGGATGAGGTAGTAAACAACGTGCCCGTTGCCATCATCATCATCTTGGACCAGTACCATACCAATTGTACTGGTCATAGCTGCTAGGTAAAGGAAATAATCATGATGGTAATTTGCGGGATGTAGTAAAGGAGTGTTGATGATAATGGCCTTTAATGCATCGAAGGAATTTTGAGCAATTTCATCCCATAGAAATGGGATACCCTTTTTGAGCAATCATGTAAAAAATTTAGCTAGGTCAACATAATTAGGCACAAAATGATGAAGGAAATTGGCTTTCCCTTGTAAGCTTTCCAATTGATGTAAAGATAAAGAAAGGGGTAAATTAACAATAGCCTTGAATTTCAAGGGATTGAGACGAATGCCTTCTTTGGAGATGAAAAACCCAAGGAGTCTGTCATATTCAATGCAAAAGACACATTTATGCGGATTAAGGTGAATATTGTAGTGTCTATAGTGGAGAAAATTTTCTCGAAGGTGAGCAGGATGGTCACGAAATTTAGTTGAATGAGAGGGTAAATCGTCCATATAATGTTGAACGATGTGCTTGATATCATGAAAGGCATATGACATCGCTCGTTGGAAAGTAGCACTGGAATTTTTTAGATTGAATGCGAGCTTCTTGTAAGAAAAATTTCCCCAAGGACAGATGAAAGCAGTCTTGTGTTGGTTGGGTGGCAAGATGTTAATCAGGTTAAAATTGTAAAATCCATCCATAAATGAAAATATTTCACTCCCAACATAGTCATCAATGATTTGGTCAATGAACAGAGTGGGATAGTTATATTTTGGGCAAGTTTGATTGACGTCACAATAATCAACAAAGACGCTGATATTGCCCTACTTTTTATCGACAAGGACTATATTAGAAACCAATCTGTCAAAGGGATTGGATAAATGAACCCAACTTTGAGAAAATTTTCAACTTCTCCCTTTATATTGGTTGCTTTTCTACGATGCACCAGGTGAAGTCGCTGACGAATAGGATTCGCATTAAGATAAGTTGGTATCTCATGCACCACTATACTTGGATCAATGCCAGTCATTTCCTCATAGGACCATGAAAATACATCTCAAAAATCTTGAAAAAGACTAGTATAAAGCTTTATCTCATTCGGAGAGCAAGCTACCTCGATGTGGATGTTCTGGAGAATTCCTTGTTTAACAGAAACGTTGATAGGAATCATTTCAGTGATGCTTCCCATGTTTCCTTAAAGATCTCATGTGTTGACATGGGTGTCTAAAGCGGAAAATTAGGAGAAAAGGAAGTGAAATTTTTAAGACACGACACAATTACTCTAGGGTTTGGAAGAAATAAAGAATGATGATGGGTATCATCCGAGGGTGTTTCCTCAAGAGACATGGTATCCATGATACTTTCGTCGAAGGGAAACCTCTTGTTCAAGGGATCCGAAGAAGCTGAAGAACCAAGCCAAGGATATTGGGAGTACTGGTCGAAATGCATAATAGAAGTAGTATGATCATAATCAGGATTTGAAGACCAAACAATTTCACAATAATTGACTTCAATTGGGCTTAACAGCATAACATCACCAAAAGATTAAATTTGATCAGAGGAAGGGATGATCCAAGGATCAAATGAAGTAGAGATCATATTGACTTGAGAAGTATTCAGAGGTTGAAGAGAAAAGAAACCCATTAAGCTAGAATCTTTGAAAAGTCCTACCCCCACACTTACATATGGTGCAGTGGTATGCTCCACATATGGCACATTTCATTTTGAGGAAGTAGAAGAAAAAAAGGATAACTAGTTGACAATGATAATCTTCCCTTGATGTGGGAAACAAAAAACATGAAACATAGTGGACGATAGACAAACCATAGCGTGAGTCCAACAATGACCAAGTAGAAGATTGTAATTGATCTTGGCATCAACAACTTCTACTTTGACATTGACCTTTTTTCCCTCCAAATTGATAGGCAAGTTAGGGAGAATACCAAAAGGATGAGTATCCATTCCATCAAAAGCCTCCAAAGTGTTCGGAGACTGCCTGAGAGTAGGAGATCCAATGGTTTTCCAATAAGACATAGACATGATGCAAGTGGATGCACCTTCATCCATGACTGACCGATGGATGTTATTTCTATTAATAATGACTTGAATAAGGAAATCAAGCTGGTGGGGGAGACATGGAACATGATTTTCCAGGTCAAAATTAATGAGACTCAAGTGAGTCAGATCAATTCCTCCGATGGAAGATAGTAAAAATTTATGTTGTGAAGGGTAACTCTTAAGAACCTCTAACATAGACATAGAGGAAGGTTCCTGAGCCAAATCCTTAATGATATTGTAATGTTTATAAGCTCAGGCATTTGGGTTGTAAGAGGATTTTCGAAGCACATCTTTTGGAGGTGGTCAGATAATGGGATCAGGACTAGGTATTTCAATATGAAGAGGACCGGAAGAGGGCATAGGAGAAGGAGTAGGAGCATCGACAGTTTCTTTCTCTGCCGAAAAATGAGAATGAGTGGAATAATCTTTGGACCTAGTGGACACAAAAATGGGTGCTATTCCATTCATCATAAATACTTAGGAACTGAACGAGGAAGAATTTGGAGGTTATTCCACCATCTGAGTTTGACGAGATGGAAATGGTTCTTTGAGTACAGCTAGAGTTCCTTGAGTACCTTTCAGTAAATGACTAACTTCAGCCTATCATGGACATTATTTAGTGTAGTGCTCGTCATCATAGATTAGGCAAGGGTACTTAGGCTTGCACTTGGTTCCATCATTGGTATGTGGTTTGGGAGAATCCTATCTTGGGACATCAGATTTCAATTTTCCTTTTCCCTTCTTTTTACCCTTGGAATATTTTGTATGTCGCAGTAGACTAAACGACATTAACCTTCACAGTTTTACCAGGATTCAAGGGATTTTGCAGAACATAATCCGAGGAGGAGGTGTATTTCTTCTTACCAGAAGAAGACTTCCGAGAAGTCTGGGTAACCAACCCAATGATGCCATTGACAAGTGGTGTCGTCGGAGCTTTGGAAGTTTCAGGTTTAGTGGAAGCATGCAGAGCGTTAGGAAAGAGACCATACAATGTGCCAGAGTGGGAATAGACTAGATAAAGATACTATGTAGGATAAATGGCTTGCTCTTCTGTGACTCATGCCCCCATAACTATATCCTTGGTGATCTCATTGAAGAAGGATTTGATAAACCATTCAATAAAGATTTGATCAAGAATTTTGAACTTGATCAACCAGCGTCATCATTTCTATTCATAGCAATATCTCGCTTCAAGGATGTGAGGAGGTGAGGTCCCATTTCATAATGAACCGGTAACTGAAAGTGTGTGAGAAAATCCATAGCGAGAGAGTTGAAATATTGGAAGGACGCGCGAGGAAGCTCAATGTACCACTTGGCAGTGACAACAGTCAACATTCTTTGGAAAAGATGCAGATGGAAAAAGTCATCAACCCAGGAGTTAGAAGAAAACCAAAGATGGTAGGTCATGACATGCACCTGGGGGTCTTCTCTAGACTTGCCTTTAATTTTGGGGAAATCGCTTGGGATTTTGGTAGTAACCGGAATCTAATATGGATTATGGAGGATTGGTTCATTATTTAACATAGACACATCGAGTAGTTCCAATGTCGTAAGAAAATGAAATTTCGGATTGAAAATAATAATTGGACTTTCATAAAGACCCATTTGAGGATTCCAACTAGTTTGGGAGAAATGATGCCCCCATGGGTTTTTTCTAGAAGGATTTTTCCCATAAGGATTGAATTTTTTTTTATTTTGACCATATCCCTGTTGCTGACCAAAAAACTAATTTTGACCTGCAAAATACCATTGAGGTTCAGTGCGAGCATAATTCATAGCATATAGATTTTTTTGTTGTTGAAATTTTTGGAATGAAATTCCCTATGGCTGACCTTGTGAACCCAAAAGGTAACCTTGGGAACCCAACGGTTAACCTTGTGAGCCCAAGAGTTTACCTTGAGGCTGCTCGATGGTACCTTGAGGATTTGATGTCATGATACCATGTGGTTTTTGAGGTTGGCTAGGTTTCCCTTGAGAACTGGGTTGACCCAACAAAACAAAGATTTTACTTTGTTGAGACGAGGGTTGTCCTTGTTGGATAAAAGGTTGGCGTTTCTAAAAGTAAGGTTGGCATTAGGGGAATTTTGAGGTATAAAATGGGCCTCCTAAGGAAATTATAAAATAATAGTATAAATAATAAAATAAGATTACATTACATCATCAAATTTTAGAGGGGAAAAAAATACTTTTTCAACTCACATTTAAAACTTATCTCTCTATGGATTTACTCAAATTTTGAGTGGCGACACTATTTGGATGTAGAATTTGATTCCTCATCTAAGGAGTACCAATGTTGAATACTTTTGATGGACCCAACTACACAAAAAATGAGAAACACATGAAAAAAATGATTTCAATCACGTTTTTTCATGTAGTTCTGATTTTTCGTATAGGAGGGTCCATCAAAAGTATGTGACATGGGTAATCCTTAGATGAGGAATAAAAGTTTTCATTCAAAAGGTACTCCTGCTCTAAATTTGAGTAAAACCTTAGGGAGATATGTTGAAAATACAAGTTGAAAAGCATTTTATTACTTTATTATTTTTTAAATATTTTTACTTTTTTACCCAAAAAATGGTGAATCATCCTCCATGGTTGACATCATCATCTTGAATCCTATTGTTTCTTATAAATTATATTTTGGTTTTACATTTTTATTAAGAGACCCATTTTAGACCCCAAAAGTTCTTTGATGGCCTTGTTGACTAGAAGGTCGTGCCTGTTGAGAATAGGAAAACTAACCTTGATGGGAAAAAGGTTGGATGGGTTGTACATAAGGTGATGCTTGTTGTACATATGGCTGAAATTATTGCACATAAGGTTGTTTTTGACCAAACATAGGCCGCTACTAATACACATACACCCTTGACTGAATTCAATACTACCCTTGAAATCCTTGTGGATTCATGAACAGAGTCTGTAGCTGCTGAGATACATATGGGACATAGGACTTCTGGTTGAGTATTTGGTCATATTTTAACCCTACTGGACCAGATGATCCAAAAGGCGTTGGGATACTAACAATAGTTTGAGAAGATCCTGGGATGTGAGTTTGTAATCTGCACACAGATGGCCCAACTAAGGATTGAGATACATTCGACAGGGATGGCCCTCCAATAGAAATTGGAATCGATGTGGGAACACCAATGTGAGGTGGTAAAAAACTGATGCAAATAGTTGGCTGTGTGGGAACAGACGTAACTGTTGTTTGAGTAGGGATGGTAGAAAATGTATCAGAGACAAATATACAAGATGTAGGTATCATGGTAGTTTTCTAGATGGTGTTGTGATACAAATACATGGCACTTGAAACACCTAAAACTAGATGTCCCAAGGATGTGTAACCTTGTGGAATTAACGGCTGGGTGGAAGGTTGAGAGCTCTGCCCCCCAAATGAAAAGTGCTAAGGATGGAATTGATTCCCCTCATATAAAGACTCATCCATACCACTAATGGTGCTTGAAAATTAAAGAGGGGATGAAACCTCTCCTTCAAAAGCCATTGGTGGAAAGAGATGACAAGCAGAAACACGATGTGTGGATGGTGAACGCAGTAAAGATAAACTAGGCGTATCAAACGAACTATATTGTCATTCAGGGGATACTTCTACGGAATCAAATAATGGATTCCTAGGAAACATGATATAGCTAACTAGCTCGTTAGGAGGAGAGTGAGTAGCAAGAGTTTGAACACTTGGAAGGATGGAATGCTCAAAACTTTGGGCTCCAGCCGATGGTGATGTGTTAGAAGAGACAGGTGATGATGTCCCTTCAGAAGAGGATGAGGAAGGGGAAGTGGAACTGGATGGTTTAGCAACGAAGAATTTGATTCAAAAAGAAAAAGAGGAAGAAATGTGATTAATTCAAGGCTTTAAAATATATTCATAAGGATTTTCTCATGATGTGGAAGAGAAATATCTTAACGAGTAAGCCATGTGATCGTTGGAAATTGATTTTAGAGCATAAAAAAAAAATCAAAAAGGGTGAACTAGGCATAAAGGATTAACAGGTATCCGTGAACTCCAATATACACCTTAGCAAATAAATTTACCAACGACTTAACGTATTACAACCAATCTCCCTGAATGTTATTCTCAGTGTATCATTTCTACAAGGTGGTCGACTTAGTTTCCCATGGCAAGTTTGCAGCCTAATGGTGTCTCCAAAAATATAGTCAATGGTGTGTGGGAGTCCAAGTCCATAGTAGTGTTGTATGATGCATACCTTTTCAATGATAGCATCCCAAATATAATTATCATACATGAATATACTTCCATATGTGGGATGAGATATCACCCCCGGATTGTAACACAGACTGTTAGCGACAGCTCCTACTTTTTACGACGCCGAAACACGTCTCTAGCCTAAACCTCTAAATGTGTCTCGTTAGGTTTTGAATGATCCTTAGGTTGATTGAATAAATTTTAGATTTGATCTTGAATTATGTCTCGGTTTCAAATCCCTACCAATGTCACCTAAATTCTTAGGATGCAACTATATGAGAAAAACTAAAATATTCATTTCGATGAAAGCTATGGTAATTGGGAAGAAGAATTTCACACAATCAATGAAAAAGTCAAGAAAATTTATTAAATGAAAATTCACTATTTCTTCAAGTGCATGAAATAAAGAAAAATGAGAACATCTTCCATTCTCCTAGTTTTCACTGAATTCACAGAAAGCAATCGAAACAAAGTTTTTTCCCTTAAGATGCAAATGAATTTTTTTTAATTTTAATGAGAACACAATGCAAAAATATGAAAAAATAATTCCAAATGTAATCAAATTCTTTGAGTATTTATCTAATTAAATTCCTCACAATGTTACCAAATGCATTAATCAGCATATTAAAGAGAAATCTCACAACATGTTCTCAAAACAGGACATTCTACAAACTTTTTACACTGATCAGTCACACAAAAAGGATGTTTCATCTGAAGACAAGCAATGTGATCAATGTTTGTTAATTGAAAAGAGAATCAAATTCACATGGGATGGACACCTAAAAGCCCTAATCATAGAAATCAACTGAAAAAAAAAAAAAAAAAAAAACCAAACGGTTCAAAAGAGAGGACAAAATTGACCCAAGAGTAGGTTTAAAACTCTACGAAGCATGCAACCAAAAAAATGACTCAAAACACCTAGAAGCCCTAAGATGTAAAGGATGCATAGTTTGAGTGAAAGGAGACCGAAAAAAAACTGAATGAGATTATAAAGTTGTAGAATAGAAAAAGACAAGAGAAATTTAAGCAGAGAAAAGGATTTGAAAGGGGAAGACACACTGGAACTCAATGAAGATGAACCCTACAATAAAACACATAGGAATCAGCGTGTCTGTGAGGCTGCACCATGTTCTAGAAGAGGAAAAGACCGACTGTGTTAAAGACTTCAACGCTAAACAGCACATCTGTCAGAGAAAGAAAATCGCCGATCAAGGTAAATGAAAAAAAACAAAAGGGTTTGTCTGAACCAAGCTAGGCATATCACTTTAGAATAAGGATGGATAGTTGTAATTAGTCACAACTGCCAGAAATAGAGCAGAGGTGGGTATTTGGTAAAATATGGACAAAAAACCAAAAAACTCAAATGAGTGAAAAGAGACTAAAGGAAATGACTACCCAGTGCAGTCACCAACTTGTTGTATAGGTAAAGCCTCTCTGCAGACAGAGAAAATCCCTCTAGCCCTAGAGTGGGTCTACCAACAAGGGAAAAACTATAACACTTATTTTACTAGATCATAATTGAAATATAGATTGAGAGAGATTCCCTACATTGATTTGATGTTGTGACTTTGTTCTTCATCAAAGCTCCTTGATTCTTCTCTTTTCCATATATTGTTCTCCATTTCTACCAACATTCAATTACCTGCACAAGTGACCAAGAAACAACACAAAGCATACAAATACATCATGCTTATATAGATATAGCCTATCCAACTAATCAAGGAATTTTAGAAATCTTAATTACTAACATGAATAAGAATGGAAATAAGTATCAGCGATGTCATATTATAAATCTAAGAGGAATTACAACCTGCCCCTTGATGTCGAATCTCTCCTTTAGTGGGTCCAAATTTGGGCACTTCTCCAAAGCACTTGTTTCCAATTCAGTGTGAAAAGGGTAGGGGCTCAACTCTCTCCTTCAAAGCTTATGGCAATCAAACCTCTCTCTACTATACTCTATTATTTTATAACTAGCAGAGGCATTGGAGGATGATGAATTTGTAGAGATGGGGGAGGGGACATGGATCCACTAATGATGGGAAAATGGCTTATCTCTTTGGTAGGTTCCTCATTTGTAGCAACAAGAGGCCCAAAGGGGGAATATCAGCCATATCCTCACTAACAAAAATCCAGCTATTCACCCTCGAAGCTTCTAGGCCAGGAAGCTTCATTACCTTTTTTAAAAATTCTCCAAAAGTGGATCGGCGTGGGTGTGATGGCCATACTAGAACTGATCGACGCTACTCACAAGCTGAGGATGGGTCATCAGTGCTAGTGAGACTCAGAGAGTTTGCACTGCTCCAAAGAGATAGGTTTTTAAGGAGCTACTCCAGGAATGATCAATAGAGAGTTTGGTGTGCAGATTACAAGGGGTCCAATATCATATTTTCATGATGGAAAAGGGACAGAGGTCACATTTTAGGGTCCTCTAGGATTTGGGAATAAGGAGTTCAGTGAAAGTGACAAAATGTTGTGTAACAATGTGTTGACCATGATTCTGGCACAGGTGAAGATAAAAAAAATGATCTTTCACATGGTGAACTCAGTCACAATGTTGGCATATAAAAATTTGGTGTGGCTATTGTGGAAGAGGAGCAGTATCTGGAAAAAATGAAGGTGAAATTTTGTAAAGAAATCTAGTACACTTAAACTTAATGGGATTGGAATATTTTGGAATATGAAAGGACACATCCGTGTCATATCCAAGACCACTTCTATACTTATTACAGACAAGATATTCCCAAGGTTTGATGATGGGCTTGGGTGGTGGAACCTAAGCTTCTGCATCTGCATAAAAATATGCTCTTGAAATGAGCATTAAATGTGAATAAGCATCAACCTCACTTTCTGGTTCTTGATGTATGTTTGTTTCAACCTTGAATAATTTAGAATGAAAAATCTATTGAAGTTCGTCTTGCTGGAACTGAGATTCGAGTTGCAAAAAAATTATTTTGTCTTCTGCATATTGGAAATAGGTTTGAATTTCAAAGAGAGAGTCTTTGTTGATATTCAGTGTACTTTCAACACCAGGCATGATTAGGGTTCTCAATAATTCTATTAAAGAGTCAATTTTATCCATTTTATTCATAGTCAAAAAATGATCATAACTATGAACCTATAGAGAAGAAACAACACCCTCTAACAATACAATGTCACTGCAAAATATTTTTGTAAATGTGCAACAAACAACTAGTGTGCAATAACCCTTTAAGGAAGACAATAGCAATAATTTCTTTGCTCCAAAAAGAACTATTTTATACGAGCAAAAAATATATTTTATATATTAATACAAAAACACTGGTGCAACCATATAGTTCCGATTTTACCTATATAATTAAGCTCATCTTCAATCCACAAATATAGACCAATACATATGGAGAGTTCAATCAACATACAATATTTTCAACACTGGAATTAGGCACAACCTTCAACACACATTTGTGATAGGGGAAGGAATCAATTGTCTGAACTTGTATCGGTGCTAGTTGGTTCCGTAAAACACAATATACTTCCATCCATACAATTCTTCAATTTTTGTTATATTTAAGGTTATGTGATAGTCATTCACATATGAAAATTCTTTAGTCGTCTCGAAATTCCTGTAATTTGTCGGGGATTTTCAAACACAAATTGATATAGGAAAATGATAAGAAATGAACCTATTGTAATAAAATCTCGCGCCTCTAATACAACATTACTTGAAGGTGGTAAATGCAGGAGAAATTGTGTTGGTGGTTCAGAAGTAACTAGGAAAATGGTAGTGATGAACAATAGTAAAAAAATCATCAACTTCCCTGCTTGAATTAGGTGCCACTTGTAGAAAAGTGTAGAGATGAAGAAAATGATATCTCATAAATGGGATTGATGCAGTTTGGCCAATAGCATATTGCTTGAAAATCACAAGAGGGAGATGGGTGAGAGTATTGCGACACTTTCCATGAGGTTTGTGTTGGTACATGAAAAACCAATCTTAACTCCTCGCATTCCACACAAAACACATATCAACCAGAAAAATGATGAATCTATTGGTAATATTCTTCTTCTTCTTCTTCTTCATGGTGTTACACCATTTTTTTTTCATCTAACTTGTTACTATTAGATGGACCTAAGTACACCATGTAAGACCAATTTTACCCTAAGTAAAATTGCTTTCAATATGAAAAATAACTTAGTAAACCACCTTTATGAAGTTGTTTATGGTCTAAATAAGAAACCCCATGAGGAAATATTAAATAAATCTACATTTGTTTGATTTTCCTCAAGGAATAATTAGTTAAACAACAATTTAATTAATATTCTTGGTCATATTTAACCCAAAACAGGAAAATTGATTAGTTAAATCATTATTTATCTTATTATTTTCTAGAAATAATTATTTAAACCTTATTTAAATAACATTCCTTGTTAAATTTGACTAAATCACCCTTAAATAATTAAATAAATCATTATTTATTTGATTATTACGCAACCACATCCTTAAAATAATAAATAAATCATTTATTTATTTATTATTTACAAATAAAGGGGTTTGACCCAAGTCAAATTCTTTTTCCCTCCAAAAAATATAATAAAATATTCTGTAAAAGTTGGATCTTGATTTGGTTAATAATATTTTAACTATGCACCAATATCTAGAGTAACTCAATATTTTGTTATAAATAGAAGGGTTTTTCCATTCATTCACTACCTTTTGTTTCCTGAAGATCACTCTGGATCTATAATTTTGGTCTGACTTTGATCCACCATCATTGTCATATTTTTCTATATTTTTTCTTGTGAGCTCCCTTTGAGTTCCATTTTTGTCTGGATTTTCTACACCACCAAGAGAGAGGAATTTTAGATCTGAAGTGCTGAGGACTTACAAGAACCAATCCCATTGAGGAGAACTGGTAACATCCTTCTATGTTTTACTCCCAGGTGCCCTGAATATAAAATTCATTCAACATATTCTTGTCTTGTCTATTGGATGCATGGAGTAAATCTCATTTTTATTTACTGCTTAATGTCTTTTGATGCATAGATCTATATTTTTGCAGCATTTATATTGATCACCCAATTGCAGATCTGAAGATATTGGCAGCCATATTTGTTGTTAGGATTGTTTGTTATGAAAAGCTAAAGTGGTATTTTTTCGTACACTTGCAATTAAGATTCATGCTAACAACTGGCGACTCCACATGGATTTACGATTACGACCTCTATCATTTTTCAGATCCCTGCATATCCAACTACTTCAAACCCTAGGATTTTTCTTCAGCTTCTTTTTTTGCTTTTCTTAATTTTTTTTTTAACCTATAAAACCCTAAAACACTGAAATTTCTAACTTCCATGTGTTTTTGGACATATTGCGTAGGTGATCGGCATCAGCCACAGCTGAGACAACACATTCTTCGGAAACCTACTCCCAAGAGTACCGGAAGTGCATGTCACACTTTTTGGGCCAAAAATTGTGACCTAAACATCTAGGATGCAGAAAAAAGGCTAAAAGTTGTGACCTCTGCAGAAATCATGTCAGAAACTTCGACTTGGACTTTTTGCAGGAGTTTTTCTGAAAGTTTTCTGGGTTTGTTTGGGCCTCTGTTCAGGGTTGTCTGACCTCTATCTTTACCTGTTTTGGACTTGTACTTGTTTTTTCTTACTCAAAAAAATGGGAACCTAGCCCCTTAGGGCTTTAGTACCCTCCACCTTTCATGGAAGATTTTTGGCTGCTGCAGGTTGTCTGAAATTTTCAGAATGTTCAGCCATTTTTTCAGATCTGATACCACACCTTTAGATCCCCTTAAGATTCGATATTTATCCATCCAAATCACCCGCTTTAGTTTTCTTTTTTTTTTACTCTAGGGTCCACTCTGTTTCCTTCTAGGAGCTAGCCTTTTGCCACCTCATTTACAAAAAAATTTCCTCTGATATTTTGTTGTTTATATGCACCTCTTTCTAGAAGATTTGACGTTTAGATCCCTGTTCCTCCTGACCTTAGATCTATTGGCTATTTTGATGTGTTTTGACTATTTTTTTTCCCACCTACAGAATATTTGTTGAGAGACCCACCTCCTTGGGTTTAGATTATTGCATTATTATATGTTTATTTTCTTTTATTTCAGTTTCATATATTGTTATCTAATGGTTTATTTACAGTTATACAACACACTTTTTCTTTTTCTCTACAAACGTCTGGGTTTAAAAATTAAAATTTACACATTTTACACACACACCCTAAGTGAAGAAGAGCTTGGTTAAAAACGCAAAGAAAAGACTTTAAAATATTGAAATCAAGTGATATTGCCCCTCTCTACCCTTGTTTCGACATTGTAATCAGTTGATCCTGCACCTCTCCGCCCTTGTTGGTCTCTCTTCCCTTTGTGACGTGTTTGTGTCATCATCATTGCACCACCAAGGCGTTTACCCCGGAGACTTCTCGGCCTTCATCCTCAGTTTTTGGTAGGAATAATTACTCCTCCACATAGGATTCGAGTTAGTCCTCCACCGACTCTACACTCGGAATCGTCTTCTAGTTCATTGGGTTATCCTTATGGTTCCATTCTCGTTTATCCTCCTGTCACCTTCACCATGTCTGGTTTAGGACGTAATGTTGGTGGTAACCCCAACCCTAATGCTGGGAATACTACAAGTGGGACCACAACAACAACTACTCTGGCTGCTCCCTTACTCCCCTATATGGCAGGCCTCAATCTTCCCGATTTTAACCAGTTGTTCAATGACCCTATACACCATGACACTAGTTGGCCTGCTATGCCGACCAAGCTCCCTTCCGACATCCCCAAGTTTGAAGGCCTTGCTAGAGAAGACCCTACAAATCGTGTTCGATATTTCCACATGTGGTGTTCATCTAACTCCATTACCGATGACTCTCTCCATCTTTAGTTGTTCCAACGTACACTTATAGGTGAAGCTTCTAAGTGGTATGTTGATTAGGCCTCATCCTCTCATACGACCTTTACGACTCTTGCTAGGGATTTTCTGTCTTACTTCCAGCTTCCCCTTCGTTATTACACTGGTACCAAACTCTTAACTTCTTTTCGTCAATCGTCTGTGACCCGCTTATCCAATCATGTCCAGGAATGGCAGAGAGGAAAGAGCCTATGTCGAGCCCTTACCTTCGAAGACCATATCTACATGGACTGGTTCCTTAGATCTCTCTTGCCTGCTATTAGAAAAGATGTCGCATCACATTTCCCTCAAACTGAAGAAGCTGCTCTTAAAATTGCGTTAAAATATGACCTGATCTATGCTCAGTCGGGTTATGTTTATACCGTTCTACATGATCTTCCTAGACCCGGTGGTGCCAATGCACTGGGGGCATATCAAGCCATTGACAGTATCGTTGGAGCTCTCTCTCATCCATACGCTCAACCTCCCATGGGCTATGGTTTTCCTCTGTGGGAGCCAACACCTCCTGCACTTATCCCCCTCCTGGTAACATGTATCTAGGATACGACATCCCTCCTCCTTTTTCCCAACCTCCTGTTTACCACAATTTTATCCAACCTCATTATCTATATCCATAGCCTGGTGCTCCAGCTCCTCCAGCATTAGCACTTCCTCCTCCCTTTCCTTCTCAACCCTCGCAATAGTAGCCACCGCCCCCTCAGGGTCAGGTGTATGCACAGAAGGGCATGACTAATCGTCATCCTTCCAAAAAGAAAAGGAAAGGCACTAAAAATCAATCTACTCCTGGTAATCCTGGACCTAATCCTCAAAATAATGCACCTAACACTGCTAACCAGTAATAGGGAACTCATAACAGGCCTGTTTGCACGAAAAAACCTTGTTCTTGTTGTGGTGTTTATGGTCATTACACGCATGATTGTCGTCTCTTACCATAGATGAAGCAGATGTGGGAGTCTCAAGTGACATTGCGAGAACAACAAGCCTCCCCTTCCATCCCTCCCAGTGTTGTGCGTAGTTAACCAGCTGTGTTTACTAATCCATTCCCTCAACAAGGATTTGTGGCTACCCAACTAGTTGAAGGTTAGGTGGCCACTCAACCTCCTCCATCTAGTACCGACGATTACCATATTCTCATGATGAATTATAACCAACCTATAACCATCCTCATCAATCTTCAGACTCGGTCCCGTTAGTAAAATAGGCCTCTACATCTGTTCCTGAGCCACCTCCTTTGGTCCCTACAGAGCCTCTTTCAACAACTAATGGTCCCTTGCAGATCCCTTAGCCTAAGGCGAGGTTCATACCAAGATCCCTAAGGGACCACTACGCCGAAATGATGCTTCTAGAAAAACTTCCCATTCGTATAGTATAGTAGATGATTTGGTGCAATCTCCTGCTACGATTTCAATGCTGGAACTCCTCCATTAGTGCCCTTCACAATGAAAAGCTCTACTATTTGACAAGGGCATTGTAGATCCTTCCGATAACTGATTGATTGTCTTTGATGTTGAACGTTCAGAAAATCCTCCTCTGCCTCCTTCCATTTCTTTCCAAATCCTAGTTAAGATCTGGAACGCCAAAATTTCCCGGTGCATCATTGATGAGGGGGCATCCACCTATGGGATGTCTGCTTCGGTTTGGAAGCAACTCGGATCACCTAAGTTGGCTCCTCCCATGATCACTCTCTAGGCATGGGATGGCCACGCCTCCAAGTCCATTGGCCTATTCTGCAACTGTCGTATTACTATTGTGGTTAAGATTGTTCGTGTTGACGTAGAAGTCATAGATGCCCCATTAGATTACAACTTTATATTGGGTCATAGCTACACCTATACGATTTATTCTGTCCCATCTGTAGCTCACAGCAAAATTCCCTTCCCTCATAACAAAAATATAGTCACCATTGACCAGTTGACAATTATGAATCGAAGTCTCAGACCTCCCCTGAGTCCATCATTTCTTCGGTGGCCAATAAGAAAACCATCAATCCTTTGACCAGTGTCTCACCCGGAGTCTACAAAGACTCCTCTTTGCTTGGTACATTCCCTAGTATTCCTCCTCCTGTCTCTGATCCTAGCTTATCGAATGTTTGCATGATGCAATCGTCTCGGGCTACCCTTAAGCGACATGCTTCGGCTAATCAGTAGTCTCCTCACCCTCTGCAGCCTTCTCCTAGCTCTTTGATTCAGTCTTCTAGACCTCCTCCTCCTGGCCCTTCACCCACAGTTGGTGTTCATGAGCCCCTCTACCCTCCTGGAACAGTTCCTCCAGGCCTTAACGATCTTGGAGCCGCCTTGCCTGACCATTACCCCTTAGGTTAGATACTATTCCTAGCTCCCCCTCCTAGAGTGTATTCAGTACCTTTCATGACTACCCTCTCTCTTCCTAACTTGACCCTAGAGATTCCTGTCTGGTACCTTGATCCCCCAGCCACTACCCCGCTTTGTCAACCCAAACCTTATCTTTCTCTGACCCTGGTTCAACCGGTCCCTATGACTTCTCCCGTTATTAGAGTTGATCAACCACCTCAACAAGAACCATCTCCTCTTGCGACCACTTCGGATAAGAAGGGGAAAGCTTGTAAGAGGGCATCAAAAGACAAGGTTGCCCCAACTGACCCTGCTCCTCCTCTGCCTCCAAAGCCTTGTGCTTTATGTGATGTCCTCATCCATGCCACCCATACCTGTCCTGGACTGCCTCGAATCAATCCCATGGTCAATGTTGTGTTCGCTGAGTCTATGGTCCCTGAAGCCTCTTCCTCGACTGTAGCCAAGAACCCTAAGACTATTCACACCAATCAACCCTATGTGTTGTGTGATCTCCATGGCCATTATTCCCACCATTGTCCCTGCCTTATGCATTACCACTCCTCTTTGGAGGTAATTCAGGAGTACGAGGTTGAAAAAAACCAATCCGCCTCTCCCGTACTTGCGCAGTATGATGCTGGCCAACTTGAGGATTTACCCACTCCCATTGACATTCCCCCTCTTGATGTCGAGATGATGGAGCCTGCAACCACCATCATATACCTATCATCATCCACGAGACCCTTCGTGGAAGTTCCCTCTGCATCTTCCCTTGTTGTTTTTCTTGACCTCCCTTCAGCGATCACCTTGGGCTCAACATCGGTAGATCCCTTATTTCCTTTTTCTTCCGTAATCCCCCATGACGATGTGCATGTGAACCTGTCTTCTCATGATGACTAGTCAGGTAGCTTCACCATGTCATGTGGTCTCCCTTCCTCCAGTCACTCCATCTTCTATTGTGATGATGACATCATGGAAGCCTTGTCCACCCTTGACTTCATCTTTCTCGCCCATAAGCGAGATGGCACCATCCGTGTCTATGGTGGCTTTCGCAGCCTGAGCACAAGATACACCTCTGGTAGCCCTCACACTCCACCTAAATGTCGGAATGTGAGTAGTAGACATCCTACCCAGATCAACCCCTCTCGCGGTGTGTGTTCAATTTCTACTTTATGCTTAGTTTGCCAGCATTGTTCATCATCCTCACATTTATTGTCTTGTGGCACCTTTCAGCTGGAACTCCTATCCACACCTTATATTAGTTATGCTGATGGTGTAATTCGCTACTCTCAAAATGTAGCCTCAATAGGTTGGGCCATATTTACCCCCTTGCATTCACTTATTCTCTTGAACGGTGTATGCATTGGTACTGCCACCAATAATCAGGCCGAATATGATGTAGTGCGAGGTTTATTATCCAATTCCCTTTCACATCGCATCCTCCACCTTCATGTTCATTTAGATTCCTGACTTGTTGTCATGAAATTGAATGGTGTATATCATGTGCATAATCCTATCATTTTTAGAATATATTTACAAGTGAGGCTTTTAATGTGTGAATTTGAAATCATTACATTCAGTCATGTAACTAGAGCACAAAATCACTATGTAGATAACATTTAAAACAATATTCTAGATTAGAATTTAGCACACACATTTAACACAAGACAATAACATAAAACCATAAAAACAATGCATATCCATAATATGTGTCATATAATATGTTTTAGAGTCCATTAACTCTCATACATATTACAAGCCCATAGCATGTTACAAGAAATCAAAACTCGGGGCACCACCTGCCCCTACACACTAATCACTATTTGGAGGATCCTGAGCCAATGGCTCTGCTCCTGTAGCTTGTAGATCGTGCATCTCGTGTCCAGCCATCGTCATGCAGCACATGACCCCTCGCCATTTCGAGGGTAGACCAATACATGGCTCTATGTACTTGTCATATAAGTCTTTCCATACATGCTCTGAAACAATGGTTAGAAGCCTTTCACATCTACGATGGATGTCCTCTAGGAGGGCTGTTGCATCCTCATTTTGTGGCACTCTCGATCCACTAGGTCCAGCAGTTCCTGATACAATAGGTTGTCCCATATACCCGGCCGGTTTTTCCGATGCTGCATCTGCATACCAAAAGTGGATGAATCATTACCATATACAATATTATAAAAATTTACAATGCACATAAAATATTAGCAATTTGTCACTTACCATCGGCCCCCCATACCTGAACAGGCAGTAGTGGCAAATCCAGTTCCCCACAATAACTCATCCCACTATAGGGATATTTGTCTATGTACAATGGCATCTAATCCCAATGAGCAAAGAAATCGGGTCGGAACACTGGTCCAACTTCCCCACCTCCTCCTCTGCACAGTAGTCACCCCCATCGGCGCATCCTAGGCTCTCTTGGGCCCCCATCCTAGAGCTGTATATGAGGTCGAAGTGCCATGATATTCTCAAAGAAGAGTGAGCACAACACCGTACCATATGCACAATCATGGTTCACTTGTCGCTTGCATAGCGAAAATTGTTGTTTCAACAATGACAACATCATTTGGGCCCACCCATAGTAGGTCCCACTCAACACACTCTCCATAAGCATCATCTACCCTCCAGTGATGTGGTGGACTACCTGGTTGCCTAGGATCCACAACACCGCTACAACCACAACATGGGTCTCTAACCTCTCTAGATCCCCGATGGCTATCCGTGTCCCTTTGTCATGGAGACATGGTTGAAAATGGCACCCTACAAACTCCATGATGTTCTGCCCTCGCGGTAACATTGGATGAGTTTTACCAACCATCCTAAGTGGTAGGAGACCAGTCAGGAAATATATATCCTAGACTGTCAACTCGATCTGGTGCCCCTACACTATAAATACCTCATGGTCCGGGTCCCAATAGCTGAAAATCCGGGCCAATAATGGCTCTCCAACTCTCATCAAAGGGTTCTCCACAAACTTCAGAACCCCAAACCTAGCCAATGCATCGTGGACAGCTTGATCCTCCTGGATCTCCAACCATAATGTGCCGAGGTCTCTCTCTCTCCATTTGATCCGTAATTCTGCCATATCTTCACAAAAGCATTATATTTGTCAGTGTATAGATAGGAAATACTGTATCCAAACATAAGAACCCAGTTCTCAGCCAAAAAATAGCATAGAAAAACCCCTCTATGTCAGGTCGCACTTTTCAGGCCCAATCCTGGGTCAGGTCGCAGTTTTCTACACAAAACCTACTACCCAGGTTGCATTTTTTTCCCCAAAAAGTGTGACCCAACCGTGAAGAGGAGAAAGGGTCTGTTACTGAGCTCTACGGACCTAAATTGAACTTTTAATCCACTGAAATGAAAGAGTAGGGTTAGGCCTCTTACCTGCTATTGACGGATCTCAATTCCAATGGTTGCTTTGTCCGCTACGATCGCCGCAATATTTAGGGCCTTCTCTCCTCTCTACATTCACTACGACTCCACATTCAAATGAGTGAATTTGGAGGGAAAATGCCTTATTAAAAGAGAAACCCTTGATTTTTCTTTTTCATGTTGCGGCCAAACCGTAGCTCATTTTGAAAAACTATTTGTACCATTGGAAATCTCTCACCGAGCCCTCAAATGGGTATTTGTTAGTTATTTGTGATTTGATACTTCACGATGACACATTTTGTCCAAGAAGGTTCACTTCACCACTCCTCCAAATAAAATTTCTTCACCTGCAATGCTTGTAATTGGGGCACCACTTTGCCTGCACACTTGTCCATGCTCGTGTCGATTTTCGTTGTGAGTAACCATCATGTACTCCTGTTTTTATGGTCCCCATTGGACCTTTTCTATGTGGCAGCATCATCGAGTTGCCCTTGTTTAGATCATCCGAGTTGAGTCATCATCGCATTGATGGAGTCTATCACAAGTCACTTTGTATCCCACTATAGTCTTCCATCCTTCATTTCTTGGTTCCTCTCTCGTGTCAGAAATTATGGCCTTCAGTCCTATTGTCCCCTATCCATCATGATACTGTGTCAGTCGCTGCCAGGTCATCCATGCCCTTTATTCTCTAACAAGGGAAGTCACCCGTCCGCTACTCAGTACCCCCATTTCATCATCATCCCTGGTGTCAGTCTCTCAGTCGCTCTACTATTTTCTCTTATGCCTTAGTTGAGGATCCCTTATTGCCTCACCTATGGCGGACCTCCTTATGTCGACATCAGATCATTCATTCTAGAAGACAAGTCTAGAGTGTGGTGTACCTTGGTTCTAGATTCCACTCTTGTTCAGTGCCTTAGATCAGACAAAAGGACTCCTTATTTTCCTTTGACTTGATTTTTTCTCAGCTCCAGCTCCTTTCAGCATGATTGAGATTCGTATGCCTCATGGTTCGGTGATGCAGCAGATGATACTGGTGATTCTCGAGTGTGTGTGAGATGTTTCAGCCCTCATGAGGGGGTGACCCTACAGATAGCCTTCCACATGCCCAGATGACCTCTTCATTACAGCCTTTGATGCAGATCCATATATTTGATGTTTTCGGCCTCAGCCACTTGCAACTCCTTTTTTTTTCATGTATCAGTCATATTTTTAGAGCCCTTTCTTATTTACAGGGGAATTTGGGTTGTATTTTTATCTCATGTACTCAAATATTATTGTATAAGTCCTGGCTTTTATCCCTTGCATAGTATGTATGTGATATTCATTATCATGTTTTTACCTGACTCATGTTTATGTGAGCATGTACTATATTGTTCAGTCCCTTGTTTACTGGAGGCATTATTCTTTGTACTTTGTCTCGACGGGCATAGGTATGCCTCCCCCACCGCCTATAACATAGGCATTCACTCATAAAAGAGATTTGTTGCACTTGTAAGTCTTGCCTCCTCAGGTTCTAGTCCTTTAGCGCTTTGGTCTACCTTATATTTCTCTCTCTTTGACTCCCCCTTCAGTGTGTAGTGATTGAGTTCTTACAACATACTTCGGTCATACGATTAGCTCCTAACGCTCGCACACTAGGGGGCAATCTGTTACACCATTTTTCGGTCATCTAACCTGTTACTATTAGATGGACCTAAGTACACCATGTAAGACCAATTTTACCCTAAGTAAAATTGCTTTCAATATGAAAAATAACTTAGTAAACGACCTTTATTAAGTTGTTTATGGCCTAAACAGGAAACCCCATGAGGAAATATTAAACAAATCTTTGATTTTCCTTAAGGAATAATTAGTTAAACAACAGTTTAATTAATATTCATGGTCATATTTAACCCAAAATAGGAAAATTAATTAGATAAATCATTATTTATCTTATTATTTTCTAGGAATAAGTATTTAAACCTTATTTAAATAATATTACTTGTTAAATTTGACTAAATCACCCTTAAATAATTAAATAAATCATTATTTATTTGATTATTACTCAACCACATCCTTAAAATAATAAATAAATCATTTATTTATTTATTATTTACAAATAAAGGGGTTTGACCCAAGTCAAATTCTTTTTCCCTCCAACAAATATAATAAAATATTCCATAAATGTTGGATCTTGATTTGGTTAATAATATTTTAACTATGCACCAATCTCTAGACTAACTCAATATTTTGTTAAAAATACAAGGGTTTTTTCATTCATTCACTACCTTTTGTTGCCTGAAGATCACTCTAGATCTATACTTTTGGTATGCATTTGATCCACCATCATTGTCATATTTTTCAACATATTCTTGTCTTGTCTATTGGATGCATGGAGTGAATCTCCTTTTTATTTACTTCTTAATGTCTTTTGATGCATAGATCTATATTTTTACAGCATTTATCTTAATCACCTAATTACAGATCTGAAGATATTAGCAATCATCTTTGCTGTTAGGGTTGTTTTTTATGCACAACTAAAGTGGTATTTTTTTGTACACTTGCGATTCAGATTCATACTAACAGATGGTACACATCATCATGATCTGAAGATTTTCCAAGAAGAGCAGTATTCTAGATGTTATATGTCGTCTTTCCCTTACTAAGAAATATTAAGTTGGTAAAATTTAGTTGTAGAGCCTAAATTTTAAGGGTAGAGATTTCTAGTGTTGCAGTATGGCCTTAGACTATTGCGAAAGTGGCCTGGCCTCCTCTATTTAGAGTGCCAACTTTATTTTGCATCAAAAACTCATCGATGAGCTCTATGAGTCAGCCTCTTATCGGTATCGGTGATTGGAAACTCTTGATCTCATTATTCAAGAAAAAATCACTTTGAACTCAGAGAAATCGAGGCTTAAATCCATTTCATATTAAAAGAACTCCAAGCTCATTCCGTCTTTGGTCGATGGAAATGGGATTGCCAATCCTTCAAATTTTAACATCTATCCCTGAAATTCCTTTCATGAAGTTGTTTGACTAGTTAGTCCATCCAAGCTTCAACATAAATCCATATGTAGATGACGACTTAGAATTTAGTGGGAAATGGTGAAACTGTAACTATTCAAGAATGTAAGGAATCTAAGGGACCGTTATAATCTAGAGAAATATTATAACTCCCTTTTTTTGTTTTTCGTATTCCAAAGCCATTCGTTTCAGGAGAGGTGTTCAAAGTTGGTCGAATTTTCAAATGAGCACCAGGTAGGGAGAAATAATTTTAACTGATCCTATCTAGCTGAAAACATTCTACATGAAGCACAATACTTCATTGTTTCCTTTATATCTTAATCTTGGCAGTAGAGCCATTTTTACAGAACACATGAGTTCTAAAACCTCACTAAATGTGGCAGATCCATTTTTACATGACACAGTTGGCACAGAGAAACATTATGTCAAGGAATAATTATCTCTGCGAGAGGTTACACCTAATATAGTTATTATATCTTAGATGAAATCGATGTAGACAAGGTCGAGGAATAAAAAAATTTGGGCTAGGTAGGCCTGCCAAGAAAATAGACATAAAGGCCACAAAAACAAGTGGCTCATTTACATTAGAAGGAAATAGATCACTCACTCTGACACCATGTCAAAAAAAAGCATGGAAGAGATGATAAGGTATAAAGATAGGAATTCGATGCATCTGTTATTCACAATGATACATATTTATCATACATTGGAGTGACCCTTGGATTCATCTACCAAGGCCTCTTAGAATCCTCTTTAATGTTCAACTCCCACACTAACCCTAGGAGGTTTAGGTGTCAAACATTTAATTTATAATTTACAGACATTGTTTATTTACATGGAAATCTAAAATGGGGTTGTTACAGATCCCTCCCCCGAGGGGAAAACTTTCCTAGTGTTCCATGACTCTTATAACAAGAATTTTTTTTTGAAAACATGACAAACATACTACTTACTGGAGCTTTATAAACACATCTAGATAAAATATTTATAATGACACACAAAAACACACAGATATATATAAGCACATTTTCTTCAACAAAAAAATAAAGAACGATATAATACCTCCATATAATCAACCATCTCCAATGTACCTTCCTTCGGCCCAAAGTTCTTCCATTTCACTTCAAACTGATTTATTTATTAGTTATGGGGCATGATATTCCTCTGTTGCATGATGCATTCAAGATCTGGTTGGAACTCCCCCTCGGGTTCCACCTGCAATATAGACTAATCAATCAGATGATCAACATCACGTACATATCCTTTAAGTAGAGAAAAATGAAAAATGTCATGGATTTCACTTATGGAGGTAATGAAAGCCTATATGATACTCATCCAATCCTTTTATGAATTTCAAAGGGTTCACAATAATGACGTGCCAACTTCGCACATGATCCAATATTCAAGGAGCTCTTCTTGGACTTGATACAAAAGTACACATGCACTCCAACCTAAAACTCCATGAATACTCTTTAGTGATTTGCATATATTTTCTTCCTATTCTATCATTAGGGGAATTTTTAGGTCTAAAATGGGCCTCCTAAGGAAATTATAAAATAATAGTGGAAATAATAAAATAGGATTTGATTATATCATTACATTTTAGAGGGAAAAAAGGAAAAACCATTTTTTCAACATGTATTTTCAACTTATCTCCCTATGTGTTTGCTCACATTTCGATCGGAAACACTCAATGGATGAAAAATTTGATTTCCCATCCTAGGAGTACCTGTGTTTCATACTTTCTATGGAAACTGCTACATGAAAAATGAGAAATTCATGAAAAGGTGATTGTAAACATGTTTTATCATGTATTTCTCATTTTTTTTGTAGCAGGGTCCATCAGAAGTATGCAACATGGGTACTCCTTTGATGTGGAATTAAATTTTGCATCCAACGAGTACTCTCGCTCTAAATTTGAGTAAAAAATTAGAGGGATAAGTTGAAAATACGAGTTGAAAAAGTAGTTTTATTATTTTATTATTTTTTAATATTTTTAATTTTTTAGTCCAAAATGGTTAATCATCCGCCATGGTTGACATCATCATCTTGAATCCTATTGGTTCTTATAAATTTGATTTTTTTGTAAATTTTTCTTAGGAGGCCCATTTTAGAACTCATAATTCCCCTAATGGTTTCCCTAAAACTATTTTTGATAACTTTCATATCTTTCTCCATCTCTTTCAACATATCAGGTCCAATCAGCACCCTACTCACTTGACCACTCCAACTGATAGGAGTACTACAACTCCTCCCATAGAGAGCCTAAAATGGGCTCATCTTCAAGTATTACACATACTGATTATTATAAGCAAAATCCACCAATGGAAGATACTCCTCCCACTTCCTTTAGTGATGCATGATATACATCCCCAACATATCTTCAAGGATCATGTTAATTCTCTTTGCGTTCACGTATGTATTTGATGATAATTTTTACTAAAGGAGAGATCTCTCCCCAAGCCTGCAAAACATTCCTTCCAATACTTGGAAGTGAAATTGGCATCTTTATCTATTATAATATTCTTGGTAACTCCATGCAACCTCGTTATCTCCTTAATGAATATTTGAGCCACTTCACTAGTTCAATTAATATACTTTACTACAATTAAGTGAGCTACCTTACTCAACCTATGAACCACAACCATGATGGATTCATGCTCCCTTGATATGAATGGAAATCCTGTAATGAAATACAGGGAAATAACCTCCCATTTTCATTTTTGAATGGAAATAGGTTTCAACAAACCAGTTGGATGCTTGCATTCAACTTTCACCTGTTGATAGTCCAAGCACTTAAAAAAAAAATCAATCATATATTTCTTAAAATTAGGCCAATAGTAGAACTTATTAATGGTTTTCAAAGTATTTTTCTGTCCTAGATGGCCTGAATAGGGCTTAACATGAAACTCTCTCAAAACGAGCTTCTTCAATTCACTAGTATATGACATAATAGATATTGCTCCTAAATTTAACCAAGCCATCTGTTGTGAGGTCATACTCCCCATAATTATTATCCTCACCTTGCTGCTACAATCTTTGCTTCACCTGTTGGTACCTCTCATTATCTCACCCTACACGTAATATTTTCTCTTTCAAATTTGTCCCACAAGAGCTCACAACTAAAATATGATTCACATGTACTCTCCTGCTAAATGCATCCACAACCCAGTTCTCCTTGATTTTGATGTAACTGTGATCCATATTTATGTAGGAATGCAACAAAAGATATAAATATATATAAAAATAGAGATGCAATGGAAATAATGCTTCATTTCCTTAATATCAAATAACATAAATATGCTTACACAAATAATGCAAATAAAATTGCTATGGCACTGGTAGCTTATCTCTTAGAAGAGATGTGGTGGATACATGCCTCTGATCTGTGTTACAATGAGGCTCAAAAGCATATTTATTGTTGAGAAACAATGCAAAACCCTAAACATCCAAAAACCTAACCGTAGGAGATGAAGAAACCAAAACTATGGGCCCCGTTTGGGTAAATTGTGTTTCAACTTCCCGGGGTCATAACTTCGGCAAACTATCTCCGTTTGATGCACATGATACATCGTTAGAAAGATATATCTGAGGCCTACAATTTCTAACTGTGAATATCAATTCTAGAATATAATCATATTTTTCGGAGGTGCAATGCCCAAAAAATATCGTTTAGGGCCTGAAAATGGCTCTAGAAGTTCAGGACCCGAGAAACTACTAAAAATAGTAAGTTGTGCTGAAACTAAAAACCTGAAAGAGATGATGGTGGAATTTCAAATGGAATAGGTGGGCGATCACCAATATCTACCTCGATCATTAGGGCCCCGAAACAACTCTGAGAATGCAGGACCCAAAAACCTGCTAAAAATTGTAAGTTGTGATGAAAGCGAAAGGCTACAAGAATTGATGGTGCGGTTCCAAATCGATTGGGTGCGTGGCCATTGATATCCACCTCAGTCATTCCTCCCTCCTTAGGTAGCAATGTTACCCATTGTGTTGATATCCTCCATGCGATGAGGCAATTCTGTTGAATTGGGTATTAGATTTGTCGAAGATGTCATGGACCTGTGGGCGGACATGCTGGATGTGCTTAGTAAATTTGGTTTCTTTATTAGCCTTAGATAGTATAGGTGTGGATTATATTTGTGTATTCCCATGAGGTATGACAACATCAGGCAGTAGTCGATCGGGGGTTTGATCAATGGATTGCTTGTTCTGACAATGTAGAGGAACCTCTGTGAGTGAGGAGAAAATGTCCTCGTATTCCTCGATGACTTTGTCCATCTGTTGTAGCTAGGCAGGGGAGCCCTATTTTGAGGTTGTGGCCACAATATTCTTCTTTCCTTGTGAGAAATTTGTAAGGAAAATAAATTTCCTGGTTTGGGAAACAATCTTACTGCGTTGTTTTGTAGTATTCAAAGAGATGATAGGAGGTGGACTACCTCTGGTATCATGTACAAGTTATTTCCCAATGTAATAATAACAACACGATGCTTAGAATCATACACAGCATGTCGCCTCCACAAGTATGGTTGGCCCAATAATACATCAGCTACATCAAGAGGAGCAACATCACACAATACCTAATCCGTGAATGGCTTGATACAGTACGGAAGGGGGCACTATTGGCAGACACGAAGATCTCTCCCTGGGTGAAGCCACCTAATTGTATATAGTTGCAGGTGTGTTATGGTCTCTAGGACGAGCTTCTTCTTGACCTTTTCTGAAATGAGGTTCTTTTGGCTTCCTCTATCGATAAGGAATTGCAGTGGAGAACCCTTCACCCACATTTGCGAATGGAAGATGTGCTCCCCCTCCTCTGGATCCTTGGGATCCTCCCTCTAGATCTTGGTGGTGGAAACAATGGCACTGGGATCCACACCAATGATCTTCTTCCATTTTTCATTTCCTTTGTCTTGTTCTAACTCAAGATAAAAACATGCATCTGATTCGGGTGCCTTTAGTTTTGCCACCAACAACTATTTGGCCCGACACTCATTTGTGATGTGAGTGGGGATGTTATGAAAATCACACCACTTCCCCATCTCCTTATTTGGATTTGTGGTGTTTTTATGAGTCAAATCACTTTGGAATTGGTCCTTGTTCGGTGGTTCGTGGGCGCCTTTCCCTGGCTTCGGATTTGCGGATCAAAAGTCTTGCTTCTCCTCCTTAAATTTCTGCTCGATCTTGGCAGCATAGCGATATGTTGTGCCAGGTGATGTAATGTCGAGAAAATCCATTTCCTACTGAATGTGTCTGTGTAGAAATATATAGTACTTGAGCACCAAATGTCTCTCTGAATCTTTAATACCCAACTTTACGCAGAGGATATGGAACAAATTCATTAGTTCATGCACATCTTGATCCCTTTTCTACCGCAGCATGGTCCATTGGATGTAATTGTCATCATAGCTCCCCACAGGGTAATATTGTTCCTTGATGCTATCTCAGAACTAATTCCAAGTGGGTGCAGCCAAGAATAGAGAGGGTTACCCCTCATAATTTTTCTCATAGTATGTTTCCCACCAGTCCTTAACATGGGGTGTGGCTTTTAGAAGTGCAAAAATAATATTTTCTCGGTCGGAGAAATCATGGACTGAGAAGTAACCTTCTAGAAAATTCAACCATCTATCGACAACATCTGCATATATCTGGCCTTCAAATACAGGAATTTCAAAGTTTAATTGTACCTTGAAGGGAGTGGCACCTCTAGAGTGGTTGTTGGATGCAGATGCGTCGTAGGTGGGAAACCATTGAAGGATCTGAGCAAAGTTATCCATCATCGCGTTCCTTTGTTTCTCGATGACCTCCTCAAGAAATATTTTGATAGGATCTCTTGCTCCCTCATTTTTTTTTCTTCTGCCATGGGGGGTCGTCGGGGTTTGTGAGGCTGATATTATAAGGGTTAAACCAGATCGAGCCTTAAATCCTTATACCCTGACCGCATTGGGGACATGCAAAGAAAAACAAAGAAAGAGCAGACCACTCTGATACCACTGATCTCCATTTGAAGCAAATGATAGATCATTAGAAATATCTATCCGAGGACTACAAATTTTTACCGCAAATATCAATTCTGGAACATAATCATATTTTTTGTAGGCGCGATGCCTAAAAAACATCATTTAGGGCCTCAAAATGGCTCCAGAAGTTCAGGATCCGAAAAACTACTAAAAATAATAAGCTGTGTTGAAACTAAAAACTGAAAGAATTGATGGTGACATTTTAAATTAAATAGGTGGTCAACCACCAATATCCACCTGGATCATTAGGGCCCCAAAACAGCTCTGGGAGTGTAGGACCCGAAAACCTACTAAAAATATTAAGTTGTGCTGAAAGTGAAAAGCTGCAAGAATTGATGGTGCGGGTCCAAATGGATTGGGTGCATGGCCACCAATATCCATCTAGATCAACTTTATTTCAAATTCAAATTCACTGAGAATAGTCGACCATATATCTTTCCTTACATTCAAGTTGGGATGATCAAACAAGTACTTCAATCCACTGTGATCACTCATCAAAATGAACTTCCTACCAAGGATATAATGTCCCCACATCTTCAATGCATGAATAATAGCTTCCAACAAAATATCACGAGTCTCATAATTTTTCTCATTCACATTCAGCTTTCATAATTCATAGAAAACTACATTCCCTTCCTACAATAGGACTCCACCAAGTTCTTCCTTGCAGAAATATATACAAACCAAAAATTCCTTATCAAGATATGCAATCCTCGAAATTGGAGGAATGGTAAGAATTTCCTTCAACTGATCAAATATGGTTGAGCATTCAATAGTCATTTCAAAATTCTTCCCTTTTGTCTTCAAAGATGCGATAGGATAACTAATATTGGATAATTTCTTAATGAATATTTTGTAATAACATGCTACTCCCATAAATGATTTGAGCTCATTCACATTCTTCGGAATTTACCACTCCATGAAAACCTTAATCATTTCTAGATCCACCGCTATCCCCTCCTTGGAAAAAACATGTCCCAAGTAATGAATATGAGCTTGGAATACAACTTATGTTATATAAACAATATCAATATTGATACCAGATGCACTACATGTTGTTCCTCATTTTTTGAATCGACCAATATATCATCAAAAAATACTATCAAAAAATTATCTAGGTAAGGGAACAACAAATTTTTCATCATACACATGTAGGTGGTTGGCATATTCCTAAGACCAAGAGGAACCACCAGAAAATTATAGTACCCATACCTTGTACAAAAAGCAGTCTTATAGATGTACTATTCTTTGATGTGCACTCGATGATGTCATGATCTAAGCTCAATATTTGAAAATATTGTAGTTCCCTTGAGTTGATCAAATAAATCATTAATCTAAGGTAACAAATAGGTGTTCTTGATGGTCACCATATCCAACTTCCTGTAATCAATGCACAATCAGAAAGTGATCGTTAGGGAGATAAACTTGGCCATATGTATCCCTTTTCAAGCATCTCTTTAAGTTGTAACTTCAATTCCAACAACTCAAGAGCACTCATCCTATATGGTGCCTTAGATGCTTGTGTTGATACGGGTACCAACTCAATAGGAAGTATACCACCCTATGAGAAGGAAGATATGGAATATCTACAGGGAACACATTATAAAATTTTTGTAAGATAGGATACCACCTCAAGATTTCACCATTATCATCATCTGTTTAGTAAATTTAATGTCTTAAATTTCTTGCATAAATTATCAACTGAGGTTTGTAAACTGATGAAGTGTGGTGCACTGTATGTGCTTAGTTAACCTTCTTATTACTTCATCGTTATGTATTTTAATGTTGTTTTGGGGGTTTTTTTCTTTATATCTAAGAGTGTTAATCTAAAACTATGAGTGAAATAAAATGAATCTTAATGATTTTTAAGAAGGAAGAAAAGGAAGTGTTCCTAAGTTAAACTAATTTGCATAAAAATGAATAAAAAACTATTGGCTAGTTAAGATCTGATCTAAAAAAAGAGTATCTATTCTAGTGAATTCTAATTTAACATTAGTCCTATTCCATGGATGTAAATCTTATAAGTGAAATTGAAATTGCTATGTTGTTCTAAGTGAAAGTAGAAAAAGAAAACAACTAATGTATGTTTAGTTACTCCAGCATTCAATATGAAGTATCACCTTCTTGAGATGATGTTAAGCAGCCAATTATACCTTAGTTTCTAATGATCTATAAAAGAAAGTAAAGTGTAAAGAGGAAAACTCAGTAATTGAATGAATTAAATATTCAATCATTCAATCTAGAAATATGATCAAATCAACTTCTTGGAATGACCTGTAAGAACATCCAGTGATGCAATTAAATGATGATCTAAAAGCAAATGTTAAAGCATGCAAAGTTAAATCTCAACTGATTGCAAACAACTAATGTATGTTTGATTACTCAAGTATTCAATATGAATTATTATCCTCTTGAGATACTATGTAAGCAATCAATTATACCTTAGTTTCTAATGTCCTATAAAGCAAGTAAAGTATGTAGAGGAAAACTCAATAACTGCATAAATTAGATATTTAATCATTTAATTTAGAAATGTAATGAAACCATATTCTTGAAATGACCTTTGGGAATATCCATTGATACAAGTAATTGATAGTTCTAATCTAAGAAAGTAAACAACAAAACAGTAAAGAAAACTAGATAACTGTGAATTCTTATCACTTCAAACTTATTCCAATTTGAAAACAGATAAATCTATTCTCACGAAATGTTTTTAGAAGATCGGTGATTAAAAAATTATTCTATTGATGCTAGAAAGACATTCATGATCTAATTCTCTGCTACTACTCAAAACTGAAATGTTACATTAATCTATTCAGAAAACAAAATTGACAAAAATAGAGTAAGGAACTTAAACTAAAACAATGAACGAAAAAACTCCTCCTTTGCAGGGTCCCTCTGCAAAAGATTCGGTTGAGATCCTAGTTGGTTAAATATGCACTTAAGAAATCATTGGCATGAACATGATCCTTGTATTATAATATAATGGAGTCTTAAAACAATACACAACATTTCAACAAAAACTTAACTTAAAACTTGCTTCTTCTTTTTTTCGGTTCTGTGCAATTGGTATTTAAATAAAAAAAAACATAACTGTTTATGAGCTAATTTTGCCTATAGGTGGAACATTACCTTAATTTGTCACCGTCCCTACAATTCCCCATCCCGCAAATTGGAGGGCTCATTCCGTGACCTGTGAGTAGTGACATAAATTGAAAACACTTTCATGGAATTCCCCTAGACATGGACTTTCATTTCCCTGAAGACATCTCCTTGTGAAAAACCCTAAAAATAGCCTTTTCATCCTTGGCATGACTAGCCTGTGTTATACCTGCGCCAATGGGGGAAATTCTTCAAAGAGGGCGTGCCAATTGGCGCTCTGTCTCAGAGTCGCACTCACGCCAGGCTTAATAAAGGGTGTTTTTAAAAAATAAATGGCGGAAGATTGACTTTAAACAACTCCTGAATTGGTCTCTAAATTGAGTTGGGATGTTTGGCTCCAGATTTCCATGTAGAGGAAGTAGTTTTCCACCTCTCATGGAAGCTTCCTTGAGGATAGGGCCAATCCCATGATTATATGGATCCCAAATCCTCTTCCACCATCTATATAAGCTTTCCATTTCCCTTTGCAAGCTAATCTCCAAGTCTCTAAGAGAGTCTCCAAGAATCTCCAAGAGTCTTCAGAATGTTGCAAGAGCTTTGATAGTCTTCATAGTGCCAAATCCACAGTGAGGAGATTGACGATCGAAGAGAGAGGCTTGTCCCCATTCCTGACAAGCTTTACTGAGACGTGTTCCGTTGATGACCCGCTGAAGGAAGGTTTAGCGTTAGAGCCTGGTTGTATTTTCCTTTGATGAATTAATGATAAGCGACTATTGGTTATGGTTCCACTCATATTGTTCATTATGATCATGAGTTGTGTCTTCTTTGACTGATACATAATTGCATATATTGGGTTTTACACTTGTGTTTGTTGTGTTTCTTGCATGTGCAGGTGTTCAATCGCGGCAAGCGAAAGGATTGTGATCTGTTGGAGCAAGGGAACGGGAACGTCATCTTCTCTACGAACAACAGCGTTGGACTTGAGGTAGGCCTTCTTCACAAGTTGGTTTATTGTAATTAGGAACCTGCACCTTAGTGTGATATGATTTTTGCTAGACCCGATCTGGGCTAGTAGGGATCACCTCTGTCCGCAGAGGGGATTTATCTCTACAACAAATTGGCAACTCCGCTGGGGAGTTAGCCTGTTGTTTGTTTTATAAACTACAGACAGAGCCTAAAGTTAGCCAGATAGCCTTCGAAACGCTCTTGCTTTGCATTATCGAAAGTATATGAATGTTGCTTCAGTTATTCTTCGGTTTAGTTTATGAACTGAACACTTGGAGTATTGTCTTGTCTTTTGGTCGATTCTTGAATTTGCCTGCTGATCATCTCTTTTGGCTGTCTCTTGTCATGAGTTTGGCTTTTGGTTTGAGCTCCAACATTACTGGTTTGCTTCTTGGATTGCTTATTTTTATTTTTTCATAGCAAACTTGACTGGCGCGCTTAATAGCGTGACAGTCGCGCCAATTGGCACTAGTTGTCAATTTACTACTCGCGCCAATTCTGTTATGGCGCTAGTTTCAGCTTGACAACATACGCAAATATCAAGGTGCTAGGGTTTACTATGTTTTGAGCCTTTTGAGACTGATCTCGGGTGTTTGGTCTTGCTTAGACCGCTTGAGTGTTCGATACTTGTTTGACTGACTGTGACCTTCATCCTTTGGTCATTTTCCTGTTTCTATCGATTTTTACATTCTAGCCCTAGGGCATCTAGGTGCTATTGTGTGTCGAGCCTCCCGTGGGAGTTTTTGGTTTCTATTTGTTCAGTGAAATTTGTGATTGCTTCTCTGCATTCGTTTGGTGGTTGTCTATCATTTTATTGCATTATTTGAGTGATTGGCTTCTTCTTCATTCAAATTTCTCTTTGTCTCACTTTGAGCCTAGATTACATGGTTCATTTGAGTCTTGGAGATTCTGCTTGAAGTGGTGAGTTTGGTCTTGGTTGGGAGAAATTGTTTGTTTTTTCATTTTCAAGCGTTGGCGCTTGTTTTCAATCAGCAACCCGCACCAATTTTCCATTGGCGCTAGTTGTCAGTGAGCAAGTCGCACTAGTTGGTGCTAGTTGTCAATGACAAAGTCGTGCCAATTTCAAGGTGTGTGAAAATTGAGATTTTTTCCCTAAATCCTTCACCAGTGTGTCTTTCCCTTCCGATATTTCCACTGTATGAGCATATATTACATTACTCATTGTTTGAAATGTCTTCTCTTCATGATTGATTGATGTAAAAGGGAATGAATGCATTGTTTGGAGCTCATGCTTTGGAATTCTTCTTTGTGTTTGACCTCATATGTCTTGTCGCCTTTTGAGGGATTTCGTTACAAAGTGTTTGAAAGAACGATTGCATTATTAATGTTTGTTTACATCTCTTTTTCATTCATCCTTCATTGAGGAGATTTGTGTTCTTTTAGTTTTCGTCTCATAGTTTGCTTTTCGTTTAAATGCATTAGATCACATTGCATCAAAAAGTATTTTTTGAGATTTATCATTGGACTTAGATCACATTGTTTAATGATTGAAAGCTAAAAATCGATTTGGGTGCATTCTCTTTCATTAAAAGCATGCATTAATTAGATTCACATTTCATCGAAAAATGCATTGAGTGCATTCTTATCATTTGAGAGGAAAAGAAAATTGTGCATAGATTACAATTGCATAGTTTTCGGAAAAGAGGATTTTGCATAGATTACATTGCATTATTCGCATCGTTGAATGTTTGAAATTACTTTTGGATAATGAAAGTCATCTAGTTTGGAAAAAGTTTCGTTTTCAATGTTGTTGTTTGTTGCATCATTGTTTGAGACTCTTCCCTTAACTAGATAGCATTCATCAAATTGAAAGATTTCTTTTCTCATATAGCTACATATAGGAGATTGTCAGATGACATTCACTAGGGCCTGAAACTGAAACGTAATTGAAGATCAACATTAAAATTTACTCAATTTACCTAAGGAAGCATTGAAACATTAATGAAATATTTAGAGGTCTAGGCTAGTGACGTGTTCTAAGATCGTTAAACCTAGTAGTCAAGCCGTTCGCCTTCTTGGCTTGGGGAACAAGACTAGTATGGACTTGTGCTCCCGTACCATCGTGTATATAAAGGGAGACCCCACTAGGTTTCTATCCTTTATCCATAGGAAGCCGAGTCTGCCACCCTATACCCATGATACACCAGACACATCATTCGTGGAGATTTCGCACGTACGTTAAGTCCTGGTTGATTTCTTTCATTTTGAAACCAAGGTGTATATTGCGCTCATGGGAGCTTGGACCCTTTGCCTAGCATTCCCGAGTAGTCATTTCGATCTTTTATGACTCATTAAAATTGAAAATACCATCAAGCACTTGTCCTTTCACGCTTGTTTCAAAACTGAAAGCGATAGAGTCACCTTTTGCTTGTTTCTCGACTCTTAAAAGATGAAACGACAGAATTTTGTTTCAATGTTTTAAAATTAACTGCCCACGAAATATTCCTGGTTAGAGTTAGTTTCCTTAGGGTGTTGTTCTGAAGATCGTTTCTAATGGAAACTTTTCCAGATTACACCAACCAAGGAATCCCCTCCGATGGGAATCTGGGTATTTTTCCTCCTTTTGGGAATGTTGGTGCTCCTTATATGGCAACGTTGTCACTTCCTGGGTTAACTATTGGGTTGCCTATTTGGTTGTTTTCAACCTCTGTGGTCCCGAATGTCTCATATATTGTTCAATCAGTTCCTCCACCTGAGCAACATCATGTTGATTCCAAGGTGGACCTCTCCCCTTCTTCGCCTGTTTCTTCTTCCTCCTCTTCTACTTCGCTTGGTGAAAGTATGGATCTGAGTAACCAGGTGGCTAAGAAGAAGAAGAAGAAGCCTGATAAAGGAGAGGCTAACTCTGCAACTATTGCGCCTAAGAATTCTCCTCTCGATAAAACTTCCAACCCTCCACGGAAATTCAAGTTCCCTTGAATGTTGTGCACGGGAGACCATCTTCTTCGAGATTTCCCTGGCATTCCCAAGGTGCTTTAAGCATGGTCCAATGGTCACCCGTCGTTGCCTTTGGCTTCCGGGAGTCAAGTTGGGGGCACGTCTAACTGTGCCTGTATAAATTCTAAGAAGTGGTGAGATTACTGAATCTTGTAATTTGTGTAAGAGTTCCATGTCAGCTCACCTTTTTCCACATTATGAATGAAGCTGCTTGAAGTTGGACAACTTAACCTAAGCTCTACACCATGCTCTTCCACTGTTATAATCGGCTTTCTTTGAGTCCTCCACCAGCTAATCCTACGATTGGTCAAGAGTCATCCTTGGTCGATCTCGCTCCCTCGGAAATTCAAATTCAGGAATCCATCCCTGACCAACCTTTGGTCGTGGGATCGGTCGAGCTGGCCCCGTCTACGGTGCACCAGGTATTTTCCGTTGAGAGTGGACCTCACACCCCCCATGTCCTTCTGGTTTCTTCAGATTCCTCGAACTTGGAGAAAGATTCTCCTGTCCCTATATCTCAAGAAGTTGCTCCTCCGCCTCCTGTGATGGAAGTCCCGGAGGATTCTCCTCCCACCTTTGAGATGGAGGTTGTGGAGGATGCTCCTTCTTCTATCGTAACACCAGGGGAAGACCTTCTTGATTCAATGGTAGCCCCTCCAAGTAGTTTGGTCATTTCCTTTGATTGGAATCGATTTGCAGGATACCGCCTTTCGTCTTATGTGCCTTTTGAGATCACAATACAGGCTTTTGGTCTGGTCGTACCCAGCACCATTATAGACGAAGGTGTGTATGTTAGTATTCTATCCTCAACTACTTGGCAAGCATTCATTTCACCACCGCTTGTACCTGTTACGCAGAATCTGTTGGCATTTAACAAAAGAACGAGTCAACCGTTAGGGATCCTCCCAAGATTACCTGCTACTTTGGGAGGTAAAACCGTCCATATGGACGTGATGGTTGTTCCAGGCCCTTTGGATTTCAATTTGCTCTTGGGGCGCAATTACACCTATGCCATGGGAGCACTTGTCTCCTCCATTTTTCATGTGGTCTGTTTTCCACATGAAGGACGGATCGTGACCATTGATCAGCTTTCGTTCTTTGGTCCCGATGTGGCAACTGGCCCGCCATCATCCCTTCCTGGTTTTTATCCACCCGTTGTATCTGCCCCACCACAGGTCAACTATGTGGCTACCTACCCCGTTCTCGTACTCTGATAGTGCCGTTGCATCAAGTGTCGGGGGGCATTGGGACTCCGACTTCCAAGATGTTTTCCTTCCACGGAGGAACTCTGGAAGCGATGACTTCACCATTATGATGAGGTCGGGTTGGAGCATGGAGATCTTCAGGTCAAGTTCTAAAAAATGAATGAAGTCGTCGAAGCATGGTTCATCTTCTTGTGTCAAGCTCCTTAAAAAATAAACAAGGTCACCAGAGCATGGTTCTTTCCATGTCAAGCTCCTAAAATGAACCGGGTCTTGTCGAGCAGAAGTTCCTTATCTTGTGCTGTGTCCTTAAAAAATGAAATACAGTTACCAAGGAAGTTCCTTGTCTTCAGGCCAAGCTCCTTAAACCATGAAACAAGGTGTCCCGAGGATAGTTCTACCGTTACCAACCTGTTCCGTTAAAACAATGAAACACTTTCCTGTCCAATTTAGTCTTTGATCAGTTCTCGTAAAATCCCAGTCGAGTCTTTCTTAGATCTCTTAACTTGAACCTTCACTCCATCTGCCTTTCATATGGACTAAAGCTTGGGGGGCATGTACCTCGAATTGAGTCACCATGCTGGGGGCATGCTTACTTTTTCAAGCATAGTTTGTTTCTATTTCAAGCTTGTGTAAAAATGAAACCGGTTTCAAGCATAGTTTATCTTTGTTTCAAGCTTGTGTAAAAATGAAACCAACTTCAAGCAGATTTTCTGATTCCAAGCTTGTGTAAAAATGAAGCCATTCCCATTCTACCTCTTGTGATTGCCATTTTATCAGTCTATTTTTGCCAGACGAGCCCTATTTTTTTCTCACTCCATCGTCATTATCTGCTTGGCTGATTATATGCCTTCACTTGGTTGTTCCTTTTGTCCATTGGCAACCGCTACGATGAGGTCTTTGTAGGCCAAATTTCCTTAACCTTTATCTTGTTCAGAGCAGTTCCATCATTACTGGAACCAGTTGGTACCCTTTATACCACTCGTTCCTCCAGGAGGAGTCATCTTTCAGCTCTTTTCTGACTCTCTAAACATGAAAAGATTGTCAAGTACCTTGTTGTTTCGATCTCGTTAAAGTGGCCACGAAATGACATCTTCCCAGTATACGTTTACCCCTTTTTCGGGCTGGGATAGATTACTTACGAAAAATGAATACCCTAGCCTATTGTGACTAGGAGGTTTTCTCAGACATAGTTTTCTACCTTTTTGGATCCGAGGAACTATTTACGAAAAGGGAATTTTGGAGTTTACTTTTCCACTGTCTTTTCAAATTCTCTAAACATGAAAAGACGTCGAGTTCTCCCTTTTTCAGACTCATTAAAACCCCGATGACATTGGATTTAGTCGTAATGACGATATTCGAGTTTCTCCTTCCTAGGGCTCGTTTAATGTACTAGGATGGATTTGTCCGAAGGACGGATTTATATGACAAGAATATGGTATCCTCTTCAAGCTTGTGTAAAAATAAAGAGGTACTTGCCAGAAATGGTGGGGGGAAAATGGAACCAGTATCATTGTCGTGTCGGCAGTATGTCGCTCTTGAACATGGCACTTGTCTGCATTCGTGTCGGGTTGGGGACATCTCATCTCATTTTCCACTTGCCTCTGTGGGTTTGGGTGATCCCTTTTGACCTCTCATCTGCTCTTTTCCTCATTACCATGACTCGATCTTGTGATGTAAAATACGCCAAATCCACCGTCGTGCCACCGATATGCTCAAGAGAAGTTGACTCGCGTAATTTTAAGTTTCCTTCCGGACAGCTCGATCCTGATTCACGAAGACATTATGTTCCTTTGTCTCGCGTCGATGATGTGGGAAACACTATGGCCCACCTTCGATTAAGATCACTTCCTGTCGACTTCAGCCCATTATCCAGGAAGATGATCTAGAGACTCCCTTCTGGTACCTTGAAGCCTGCATGCCTCAATGGCAGGTTCTTCGCGTTCGACGTGAGGTTTTCATCATTGGCCTCCGATCGAGTGATTCTACGGGTGTTTGACTCTAGCTCACTGATTCACATGCCGTAGATTGTACCTATAGTACCTTGAGGGCCATTTTCATTATTGGTGGTACCTCTGCCAGTCAAGTACGCCTTTCAATATTGGTCGGTATCAAGCAAGTTTTCGCATGTTTGGATTCTGGGCCTCACTTATTCGCATGCTTGAACTTGTACTTTGTTTGGTTCGAGATGGAGCGCAAGACCCTGGATTTTGTCTGTTAAAATCCAGGCTACGATTTTGTGGATTATTATGATTGGTTACATGACTCATTCATTGGATGGTTGTGACCATACCTGAGTCTATTTATCGATCCTCATTGGATGGCTACGTCCATACCTTGGATCTAGATTATTGTATACTCTGTTATAGATGGCTATGCCCATACCACATATATCATGTATTTGAGATATCAGTTGTACTTGTCTATGCAGGTTTCTCGATGGCAGTGTTTCCAGTTGAACATGTTCTCGTAAAGCATTTCACCCCTCTCTCTCCTTCGGGCCTCATGCTTTAGGGGGCATCTATTACACAGCAATTTGTCACCATCCCTGCAATTCCCCGTCCCGCACATTGGAGGGCTTATTCCGTGACCTGTGAGCAGTGACATGATCTGAAAACACTTTCATGGCATTCCCCTAGACATGGACTTTCATTCCCCTGAAGACAAATCCTTGTGAAAAACACTAAAAATAGCCTTTTCATCCTTGGCGCGACTAGCCAGTGTTATACCCGTGCCAATGGGGGAAATCCTCCAAAGAGGGCGCGCCAATTGGCGCTCTGTCTCATAGTCGCACTCGTGCCAAGCTTAATAAAGGGTGTTTTTAAAAAATAAATGGTGGAAGATTGACTCCAACCAACTCCTGAACTGGTCTCTAAATTGAGTTGGGACGTTTGGCTCCGGATTTCCATGTAGAGGAAGTAGTTTTCCACCTCTCATGGAAGCTTCCTTGAGGATAGGGCCAATCCCATGATTGTAGGGATCCCAACTCCTCTTCCACCATCTATATAAGCTTGTCATTTCCCTTTGCAATCTAGTCTCCAAGAATCTCCAAGACCCTTCATAGCCTAAAGAATGCTGCAAGAGCTTTGATATTCCTCATAGTGCCAAATCCATAGCAAGGAGATTGATGATCGCAGAGAGAGGCTTGTCCACATTCCCGACAAGCTTTACTAAGACATATTCCACTGACGACCCTCCGAAGGAAGATTCAGCGTCAGAGCCAGGTTGTATTTTCCTTTGTATATTTAATGATAAGTGACTATTGGTTATGGTTCCACTCGTATTGTTCATTATGATCATGAGTTGTGTCTTCTCTGACTGATACATAATTTCATATATCGTGTTTTACGCTTGTGTTTGTCGTGTTTCTTGTGTGTGCAGGTGTACGATCGCGGTGAGCGAGAGGATTTTGATTTTCTGGAGCAAGGAAACAGGAGCGACATCTTCTCTACGAACAACAGTGTTGGACTTGAGGTAGGCCTTCTTCGCAAGTTGGTTTATTGTAATTAGGAACCTGTGCCTTAGCGTGATACGATTGTTGCTAGACCTGATCTGGGCTAGTAGGGATCACCTCTGTCTGCAGAGGGGATTTACCTCTACAACAGATGGTATGGAGACCCATAAATCTCCTTAATAGGAATAAAATCACTGCTAATGTGAATGGAGATGATTTTAGTGGCTTGAAAAAGCACCCTTGTTGGGCCAGAATTGTGAATTACAGATAAATCACGCTTCCCTAGATAGGTGCTAGTCTAGAACAACAGATGAAAGACTATACGACTATTTTTCCTAACTTATAATAGATAAACATAGAGGATTGGAGGCTTACTTCATCAGTCGCTTCCAAATGGCTCCTTTTGTCGCTTCTATTGCAACTTCAAATTCAAGCAGTTTTATGTTGAATGCTTCCTACAAGAAAGAACACTGAAATAGCAGAAGATGCAATAATATAGATATCTATTCAAGCTAGTTAGCTAAATCAGTAAAGCATAAACCATACACATCAAATAAGATCTTGCAATATTAAAAATCAAAGCCAATACAGATGCATATAGGGAAAAATAAGCAGTATTCTTTATTGATGATATAAGGAGAGGTTAAAACCAAATGATTGATTTGAAGTGACCCTTCCAGCAACGTCTCCAACCCTCATCATATTATAAATCTCTCCAGCAGTAAATATACAAATCTAGCTCTCAATTGAAAATCCTCCAACATTTCTCTACTCAAATTCTTCCTTCTTAAGCACTTAGATATGTGCTCAATTTATAGATTAATTGTAGGTTGTTTTGCAATCAATGACTTTCCAATAATAGGCAAGACATGTTTCCAATCATGTAGATGTCGAATGGACACTTGGATCCGAAGCTTGAAACATGTGAACTCTTCTATAAGGCACTGACCAAGTGGAGATTCTGGAACAATGAGAATTTCGCTCCCAATGTGACCAACGCACCTGTGAATGTCGGGAAGTGCTTTGCAGAGTAGCCTTGAATGGGGCTACCTGCATATGCAACACACTTAGGCCCCTTAGAGCCTGTGTTGGTGAGATCTCATATGCTATATAATAAGCTTGAAACCTTGGAAACCTTTGCTTGATGAAAGTCTTGCTTGATTTGTCTTGTCTCTTGTCTTAGGGCATGTAGCAACTGAAATGATAGGGAATGATGGACCCTTGATCATTGGTCCTGGAGATGATTTCCAGTTAACCAGGTCATTGGGAATGGTGCCCAAATTGACCTATAACAATTTCCCCTTAAAGCATGAGATCCAAATAATAAAAACATTTGATTGAGATTCTTTACACTGCGATGGGCTGGAAACGAAGCAGAACGGTCACCTAAATCAATCTTAAAATACATTACATCATGATATATCCTCTTTGATTATAATTTCTGAGGGTAGGCATTCCCATGTTCAGCACATAAAACAATCTAATAAAATGTACATAATTCAAAAAGTCATCTTCATTGGAATGTTTCCAAGATGCAGACATTCCTACAGATATAGGCCCATGTTTGGATGACCATCTGTATGTAAGGTCACTGTACAGATGATGTGTACAAAAATCCTAAAATCATAGCCCAGATGGCTGAAACTAGATTCGGGGTCTTCTTATCTCGTTCACTCGATCATTCAGGTACAAGTCTAGTCATGCGAATATATGATTTGTAGTCGAACATGGAAAGACATCGTTTGATTACCAGTTAATGATGTGAGCTGTTAACAAATGTGAGAGACCCACCATTAATGAAAATGACCCTTAAGGTATTGTATTACATTTTTTAAGGCGTGAATAGATGATTTGATGTCAAACGCCAAAGAAAATCTTTCGGTCAAAGTTCCGGAAGCAAGGATCTTGTCGATGCTGTAACAAGCCTCATGGTACTGGAATCTGATGTTTCTAAGTGAACTTCCTAGATATTGATTTTTCATCGACAGGAAGCACCTTATTTCAAAACTGGAGTTACTGATTTCGGAGACAAGGGTATGACTTGACATAGCAATTTTCAGGGATGACGGTCATGAGAATGAAGGTTTATGATTATTGCAAAAGGATGAGTTTTTAATCAGTGGATGACTTCTCTTGAACATATCGGTGACACTATGATGAGTTGGTAACATTGACCCAAAACGGAAGTGAAGGTATGATGAACCATAGGTGTGAATGAACCGTCAAGATGATTACCCAACCCAAACAGTCACGTACATGGAGTGAAAGAAGTGTCATGTTCAAGAGCGACTTGCTACCAAAAAGAAACTTTGCTCGCTTTTCCCAGATTTTCCCCGGTCACTTGTCGACTAGTACCTCTTCATTTTTAACAGCTTGAGCAGGATAACATTTTCTTGATCTATAATTAAACCCTTAGGGCGAATAAAGTATCACTATTTAATAATTTAATGAGTCTAGTGATGAATGAAACTCGATTCTTGGCATGATAGACAAGCCCATCACTATTTTATGTTTTAATGAGCTTAACGATAGTGATAGCCCAATCCTTTTTCATATTTAAAGAGTTTGAAAAAGAGGACGAAATAAAACTCCAGAAGTACTCTTTCGTAAATTTGTCTCTTAGACCCGAAAAAGTGTAAAATAATATCTGAGAGAACCTCTTTGGTCATGTTTAACCAAGGTATTCCTTTTTCGTAAATAATCCATCTCAGTCTAAAAAATGGTTAAACTTATACTAAGTAGATATCAATTCATTTACTTTAACGAGCTCAAAAAGACAAGTGCTCGGCAATCTTTTCACATTATCGGAGTCTAAAAAGAGCTGAAAGAAGACTACAGGGGTTCCTTTTTCGTTGTTATCGAAGCTCGAAAAAGAGATAAAAGTGTGTTTCAAATCCTTTTTCGTTTTTAACAAAGCTCGAAAAATGAGAAAAAGTATGCTTTGTGGTCAAGTCATTCTTGAAATAAATCTGCACGACTAACCTGTTCATCAGTTGTAAAACCTATTCAAAACAACATCAAATGGCTTAAAAATACCTATTTCATGATAAAAACATAATAAAACTATAGTCATAGCAATAAATTTAACTTGAAAATAATTAAATGACTATTAAAAGTAGTTTCACTATTCATTTTTACCATTCCATAGTTACCATTTGCATTTTGGAGCTTTGAACCTATTTTGCCCACGAACTTCAACTATTGATTTCGTGCAATTAGTAAGAATGTTTTGAATTCCCCCTGCAAGAGCACATGTCAAATGCACCTTGCAAGAGTAGGTGCCCCCCAAGCTTCATTTCATTCATCTAAGTAGATTATTGGTTACTAATAGCTGCATGGAATGAAGGTTCATTTACGAGATCAGATGGAAGACTCATCGTAATTAGGAGAGGATTTGTTTCATTTTTTAACGAGCTTGACACAGGAAAAGAACTATGCTCATGACCTGTTTCATTTTTTAACGAGGTTGACGCAAGAAAAAATAACTATCCTCAAAACTCTGTTTCATTTTTTTACGAGGTTGACATAGTAAAAGAACTATCATCATGATCTGTTTCATTTTTTAACGAGGTTGACACAAGAAAAGAACCATCCTCATTTTGAAATTGGACTAGTGAGTGTGTGCTGGAAAAGACGTAGTATAACAAAGTCATCATTTAAGGAGTTTGATGAACACCACAAATGATAATTTATAACATTTGTTGATGGGTCTTCTCTAGGGTTTCCATTGAATTTTGGAATTTTCGAGGGTAATTTATGTGGTATCACCGGCCACCAAGGAGAATAACTAATGGGATCAACTTGATATTGCACTGAAGATGTGAATAAAGGATCAAGTTGTGCAGTACTCATAAAGGAGGAACCAGATAGGATTCTAGATGATGACATGGGTGAAGTCAATGGACAAAACATCAAAGATGAAGCAACAACAGATGTTTTCACAATTGAAATAGATGGTTCAGTCTGGGATGTTATCTCAGCCATGGTCAAATGACCCAATGTATACCCTATAGAATCTATGGGAACTTGAAGTGAAACAGGATCAACAAAAGCAGAGGAAGGTGATTGAGGAAAATACTCGTATAGGTAAAGGTCCTCCCCAAAATGGGTTGGATTTAAAGGTGTCTTGTCTTGTGATATTTCTTCAATCAAAATAAAACCAAGTGGAATAACTTCACCGTATGGCCCAAAGTATGTTTCAGGTGGTTGACTGCACGATATGGGAGACCCAATGGCTACAATAGATTGTGGAGTGACCAATACATAAACAACTTCTAGTTGTTCGACTTCGGGATTAAGATTTTCTCCACTTAGGGAATATAGAAACTGAAATATAAGGGGATGATAGACCCTATTTCATTGGTCCTAGGGATGATGTCTATTTTGACCAATAACAGATACCCCCTAAAGCATAATGGGATCTGGATCAACTTCCAGTTAAACAATGTCGAGTTCGGGAGGTCTGGTCTCACAGATTGGATGGATTGTGACCATGGGTAGCTATGGGTAGCCTTGTGGAGGTTTTAAATCTGGGGGAAGGGCATTATACACACTATTAAATCTAGTGCAATAAGCTTGTACACTTTCCCCAGTGTTTCTGTGAAGATTTTTGTAATCAGAGAGTATTTGAAGAGGGTTTTTTCTCACTTCCCATTTGTTTAAGAATGTCTGATGGAAGGCTTGGAGATCATTTATACTGTGAGGGGTTAAGCCTTTAAACCATTTTCTTACTTCTCCCCCCAAACTCTGAGCAAATATTCTAATTTTTTACATAATCATCATCAATTTCATTTCTGTCAAAGTAGTCATTCATTTTATCCACATGTTGTGATGCAGTTGTAGTATTACTAGCATCATACAATGGTATCTTGGACTGATAGTCCTGTGGAAGATTGACTAAGGGAACAGGAAGGACTAAGGGAGCATACCATGCTGCCATGATATGTGGTGGGGGTGGATTTACAAGAGGTGGATTAACAAGAGGGAAAGTGGGCTGGAGTGGAGTGGTTGGGATATTGGATGTTTGGTGAACAGATGTGGATGGACCAGGAAAATATTGTTGAGCTGATCTGGGATGAGAGACACCTAAATTGTGAAGGAAATTTAAATCAGGTGGTGTTGTTTCTCTATTACCAGGATATTCACTTATTTCAGGAGATGAAAGTGAAGACTCAAAATCTGACTGATCTAAATCATCAAGAGACCTAGTTCTAAATGGATTTATTAGATTTACTTGTGATTGTTGTAGAGCTGCAAGATTTTCAGGAACTGAATTAGCTCTCAAGGGTGATCTGAAAATAGTTGAAAATTCTATCTTAGGAGACTTCCTAAGGATACTTTCCGGGTTATCAACTATCTCAGGTGGGTTTAGGTCAGGACAGGCTCTAGTATGAATCTTTCTAGGAGCCACTATGCTGTGTTTTTCAAACCCAACTAAACAAGAATAGTTTAACCAGATATGACAATCTTTGAGAGGTTAACTGATCTGTTTTACACAAATTTTAATCCTAAAAACCTCTAACTGAGTTATAATGATAAGGGTTCTTCCCAGTGGAGTCTTAAAGGTCTATTTAGGATTTGTAGAGTCGCCAAGTGGAAGTTTTTAGCTCTTTTGCAGGTAAAAGGTTTTATGGTCCACCACCATTTTTATTAAATACCAATCTGAAATATTTTGGGTTTTCTGAGTTATTTTTCAGTCCTATTGGTTCTTAAGAGTGTACTAAATATATTTCAGAACTTAGCTATGGTTATGAGACAAGGACAGTCTACTCTTATGGCTAAGCTAGCTGATCTTTCAAGGTTAGATAAACTTTTATGAGAATCATAGGGTTTGCCTAGTTTGTCACTGATTCAAACAAGTTTCATCATGATTACCATTTACTTGGTAGTGCTTGTAAGGACTTATTTTACTCATTGCACCATGTTCTTGAATCAAGGATTTTGGAGGTCTCAAAGGTACCTAGGCTTAAAAAACACTCAAAAATCCCCAACAGAGTCACCAAAAGATGTTAGCTCCCTGTAATTAGAAAGATTGGAAAAGTCCAACTGTAGGGAGAACACTTATTTCAACCACTTTAGGATTCTAGGATCTAGCCCTCCTGAATCCGAAGAGGGATCTCTCCAATAAGGTGCAAAGAATTACTTATCTTTAAAAGCTTTGGGTAACGATATTAGGCTAGTTATGAAGACCGGGGGTTTTGTTTAGTTTTTGGATGGTTGAGCATGATTATTATTTGGGTTGAAAGTCCTAAATGGAAAGAGTTTCAAAGGTGTGAAGCTGGGGCAATCTTTTTTTTTTCTTAATTAACAAGGTCCAAGAGTGGTCCATGGGGCAAGTCATCTATGTCTAAGGATCTCTTTGAAGTTGATTTTATGGAATGAAATGATACAACAAGGAGGGGAATTTAAACAAATGAAGAACGAAGAGCAGCCTAAGATCAGGTAAGTACTTTGAAACTATCCTTCTTTCGACATACACTTAAGAAATACATAAAAGTAATCTAAGATCTGGTTAGTACTTCGAAACTAGCCAGCTTTTGATGCAGTTCCAATAGAAAACATTTGAACATGAAGGGAAACTTTAAAAGCAACTGTTGGAGAAGATACTAGAGGACAGGGCTCACCATAAACTTCCCTAGTTCTGCTTTACTTAGTAAACTTTCAAGACAGAGACAAAAGATAGCAAAGAATGGTCTAAGATCAGGTAAGGACTTTTAACCTAGCCTGATTTCAACACACTCTTAGGGAAACTTTCAGATAGTCTTTGGGGATAAAACTAAAGGACAGGGCTCACCATTACTTCCTTAGTTCATCTCTACTTAACATAAACTAAAAATAACATTTAAGAACAATATTTATCTTAGACAGTAGGACGATGGAACACCAGCATTCCTAATTTCTTAAACTGAATCAAATCATTCCTAAACAACACAATTTGGAAGAAAACATAAAGATAAATCTTATCAATCAGAGAAGGGTACTGATATACAGTAAATCCTAACTCTATGCTTGTTGTTCTTTATCAGAGAAAATGGACAAAGAGAAAACAGAAATAAAATAACAATTTACAATAAGAAATAACATCACTGTTGACATAGACCAGGATCCCATAAATCAGCTTGTATTGATGCTTCAAACCAGTTACAGCTTTAAGTCCAGTGTTTCAGTTCAGCAACCATCTTCACTTCTCAACCTAACTTATTTAATCACAAGCAGAGCTTCAAGAGCCCATGAACACTATTTACAAGTAGAAGTTTCAAGCTCAAGTATATTTCAAAGTTCTGCAACCAACGTTTACAATGAACTCCTCAATAAGATTTTATAGAAGTATGAGCAGGTCGAAAGAGAAAATATCTAAGGGTTCAATTAATACAGTTTAGTACTTCTCGGCCTTTGAGGGGCTCAATGAATAAGTTTACAGATATTTTCCTGTATTAATTGATTTACATTAAGTATTTAAGCTCGGTGGGATGATTTTGTTGACTTTGAGGCTCTGTGTCATCCCTGTAGTAACTCAGCAGATATTTTGCAATAATTTATTCAGCTGAATTAACTGTTCAGCTGTCGTGAGGAAAATATCCTTTGTTCTGGTCATTAATCGATCTCTATTGAATGCTGTGAAGCCATAGGTGGAAATCTGGTAGCTGAGAGGAATCAATTTGCCTCTTATGTGGCAGTGGAGGCTCTCTGTCTGATAGATATTATTTATTTTTTTCCTTAGCTATGTTTAATTGAATGGATTAGGCTTTTGATTTCGATCTTAGCCATAATATATTCAAATTGTGTAAATCAGCTTCAATTCTTCATTTCTGGCTTGATTTAATTCTTCAACACTGATACTCTTTTATTTTGATTTAATACTCTGTGTCTTGTTGATGTGCAGGTATACAGAGGGTCCGTATAGCGTCAATGCCCATGAAACATTGACGAAATGTAGCTTTGAATCCCTATGGATGGTTCCTCTTTTATGAACAAAGGCATGGGGATCGTCATCCCCAGCCTTTGGCTTTTCTCCAATATAATGAAAAAACCGTAAAAACCTGCACAAAACAATAAAAATTAATAAATCATGCGTTTATGTGGTAAAACTGCTTAGGAGGTTGTGGTTAGGAGAAAACGATGGAGATTAAGTTGGATCCGTCGATCTAGCAAAGATCAACGATGGGGATTAGTTGTGAATATACAAAGTGAATGAGCCACTTTATAATAATATAGGCGTAAAATGTGAGAAAATACAAAGGAAAAGGGAAAAATCCCTTTGGCAGAGGAAATATGTTAAGAATTGAAATTGGGGTTTCGGGATGATCGTGGGCCGTCAAATGGGATTAGGCCACGAGCTCAATGGCAGAGATTGCATGTTGAAAACCTTTGGTAGAGGCGAAGGGCGATAGTGAAAGGCCAGATTAGATCTGAGCCGTTGATCTGCAAAGATCACGGTGGGGAGCGCACGCAACAAATCATGATAAAAATGGGGAAAGGTGGTTTCAGAGGTCAAAACAGTTATTTTCGCGTGATAAAAAGGTGGGTAGGTGGTATTGCCTTTTTGAATGCAATATGCATCCCTGCCCGACACGTGGCATCATAAAACAGCTTATATCGCGTGATTTTTTAGAATTAACCTCCGCACTGAAATTTGTACGAAACTCCGCGTTGGCCATCAGATCTGGGCCCTCAGATCGAACGATGGAGAGTGAGCGCGAAATTGGAAAGATGCGCGAGTGGAACGAGGTGGGGGCAGAGGAAGACGATTTTAATATAAGCCGTTATATCAAGATTTGGATGGCGGAGATCAGATCTGGAGGGGGGAAAGACCCACAAGGGTAGGGCCTGTCAGGGTTAATATGGGTCGTTGGGTGAAACAGATCAATGGCTCAAATGTGATTTGTGATTTAAATGAAATAATACAAAGGCAGAGAATGGGTTAATAAGGACCGTTGATCTGCAGAGATCAATGGCCAAGACTTGACCTAAAACATTATGAAGCAGGTATATGATTTTAAACCAAAGTCAGGAAATGAAATTTGGACCATCCGATCTGGACACGTGGACGGCCCAGATGCAATCGGAGGCATGCGATTGGTGGGGGAAGAACTCGAATGGCGCCGATGCGATTGGTTGTGGGTCGCCGATCTGAAGATCAGATCAATGGTGGAGGATGCATCAGAAGGTGACCCATTGGGGGTGGGGAAATATTTAACATGCCTAATGAAACATTTCCGATGTGATACAGCGCTGGCCATCGGATTGGCCCAATGATCAACGGCGGAGAAGGGCTCTGACCAATAAACGAGCGGGACCCTTTATATTATATGAAAACCCAAAATTAATGAAAATACAAAGGTTTAATTACATTGGGCGGGTTTATATATATGAAATGGCGCCCGGTTGTGGGGCCTGTGGTTTATATGGAAAACAAAAGGCCCGGGGCTTATACATAGAAAGGGCCAATCGGGATCGGGACTTCGGATCAGGCTTTTCAATCTACCCATTTTAAAATCTCTGATGCGATTAGCGCTTCGGGACTTTAACTCTTGGTCCCGGGTGTAGGTTTATATGGAGAGAAGCGAAAGGTGGGGGTTTATACAATGGGGCTTAATCGCATCGGAACAATGATGCGGGACTTTTCAATCTACCCATTTTCATTAAAAAACATTGTTCTGGCGGGTTTAGACCAAAACTTAGGAAAAGTGGGTTTTTTGAATTAAAAAAGGGAAATATGCATTGGATATGGGTTTATTCACAAGACTTAAGTGCCAGATGTGGGCTATATGGTTATATGAAACATCAATAAGATCGGGGGTTTATAAACGAAGGGACAATCACATCGGAGGCTTTTAACATAGCAATTTGACTTGCGCACTCTGATTGTTCCGATGTGATAAGCTTCGAAAGGGTTTAGCACTTGGTTCTAGTGCTGGGGCATATGGTGGGGAAGTGGTTTTAGGACTTAGCCCAAAGGGGCTTAAGCCCATAGTCAAAATACTTGTTTTTTATGAAATTTTTCAAAGTTTTTGATGGATTTGGGGGTTTCGGCAAAGTTCAAAAGTGAGTTTTAAACTTTGTAAAATGGATCTTATGAAGGGGAAAAGGGGAAAAATGGAAAATAGTGGAATTTCAATAAAAGGGGTAAAAATGAAGGTTAGTTTGAAGTGAAAGGAAGGGAAAAATGGTGTCTTTGCAGCAGTCTTTTCTCTATGAAAATAGAAGATTTTCAACATTTTCGAAAGGGAAACAGTAGTGAAGGTTTAGACAAAAAGGGCATGATGTCTTCATGAGTTTTCAAGAGATAACATTTTTTGCAATAAAACATGTTCCTTGAAGACTCCAAAAATGTTTTAGCCCCCTTTTGATATAACAAATTGCATAGGTGGCTAACAACTTGGATCCAAAGCTTGACACATGTGAACTCTTCTAGAAGGCACTAGCCAAGTGGAGATTCCAGAACAATGAGAATTTCGCTCCCAATGTGACCAATGCACCTATGAATGTCGGGAAGTGCTTTGCATAGCAGCCTTGAATGGGGTTACTTGCATATGAAACGCACTTAGGCCCATTAGAGCCTACGTTGGTGAGCTCTCATATGCTATATAATAAGCTTCAAACCTTGGAAACCTTTGCTTGATGAAAGTCTTGCTTGATTTGTCTTGTTTCTTGTCTTAGGGCATGTAGCAACTTTAATGATAGGGAATGATAGACCCTTGATCATTGGTCCTAGAGATGATGTCTAGTTAACCAGGTCATTGGGAATGGTTCCAAAATTGACCTATAACAACCCTTGTGTGTGAAAAGGGGTTGGAGCATGTAGATTGGGTCAACCTTAACCAAATCAACAGTGCTGGTATGGAAGGAGTGGCATTCACTGAGGGACAACGCAGTTTTGGAGGGAGACTCCATGCATGGAACTAGTGGATTTAATGAGTAGGGCCCAAGGTGAGGAAGCTCACCAAGCATATAAGGAAGGGGATGGAAGCCATTATGGGCATGTTGTTGATTATTATTTTGGTATGGTCTATATGACTAGTTTCTCTCTTCAACTGTTTAGTAGAGACTACAGTGTTGTTTAGCACAAGGGTGTTCCCAAGTGGGAATACCACCTTCATCCTTAGGGGGACTTCCAGTGCCCACTCAGGAGAATTATATGCACTATATTTCCACATTTTTTCATCAAGCCAAGCTCCATCTTTCTCCTACAGTGCATTTTCTGCAAAGGGTTATGTTGTGTTGTAGGGTGCAGCAATGGAGAGTTGATTTGGGTGATTTCTAAGCTATATTTCAGTGGGGGGAGGTTTCCTTCCATTGGGAGACTATTAAGAAGGTCCTTGAGCCTTATTGCAGCACTTGGCATCATGCCACATTATTATTAGCCCCTATAATGTAGTTTCAATCTTGGACTGCATTATTTTAGGGAGGAGTTGCAGGGGTGGTTTCATTACACCATTTAGGAAGATGGTTTTCCAGTGAAGGGATCAAACTTTCATCTAGAGATTCTATTGGGAGGAGGCTTCATTCTACGATACATCATATCAGCCACATCTTTCCAACTGTTTATTTGCAATGAATCTTCAGCCCTAGGGCTTTGGTTCACCTCTTTTATTTTGGTGTATTTTCTAGAAACCCTCTTGGGTTCTTTTGGGAGGTTTCTATATAGCCTAGATATTTATTTTCTATGTATCTTGAGGCATATATAAGCCATTTTATTTTATTGTATATTCATATGCTGTAGCTATGCTCATCATGACTGTGTTGTAGTAGCTTTCCGACATTCTATGTATTAACAACACCTCACTTTTGAGAGGTTTTATCTATTGGAGGGTTGTTGGTTCTTGTTGTATGATTTATGCCTCATTGTGTTGCACTATTTTGCTGCTGATATGACTAATAAAATGACTCCATATTGGTCTCTCATATTTATGCATTGATCTATCACTACTACTTTTCATTGTTATGTCTTATATTGCTGCTTTCCCCATTTGGGAATATTAAGTGGTATTGCAGCATAATCTTGGCTCAGCTTGTGCATCTTAAGTCAATATTTCATTAGAAGAAGGATATCCTCTCACAGATGGAGAGAAGAGGTATCTCAGAAGAAACCGAAGGTATGATTATACATATGATAAAGAAGACAAAGGCAAAACTCCCTTATCAGGAGAAGATGAGGAGAAGGAATTTACTAAGATTCTTCTTCAAACTATGCAAGACTGCAAGAGAAATAAAGGAGATGAGGATGGATAGACACAAAGAATCCCCTAAAGGGTTTCTACTTGGATAAATCTCTGGCATTTCTCATCAGTGGAATGATCAACCCGTGAAGTAGCAGATTTCCTAACGCTCTACAATGCCTACATTTTTAGCAGTGGGAAATGGAGGGTTTCAAGAATAAGAAAGTCTTGAAGATTATTTTCTTGAGTATGAGTCTCAATCTCAGAGATTCAAGGACCATTTTAGCTTTCAATATTTTTGTCAAATTAAGGACAATAGGAGACCCCAACATCACAATAAAGGTAGAGGATTCATACAGAATCATGATCTACACCATACTATTGGCAGATTTTTCTTACCCAATTTTGATGGGTCATCAAAATGCACTGCCAAATCATGGGTAGAGAAGCTAGACATCTACTTCCAACTGAACCAAGTACCGAAGATGGAGGCCATAAAAATAGCAGCACTGCACCTTGAGGGTGAAGCACATGATTGGTGGTTTCATGGACTTTATACATTGGATCATGCCAATGTGATTGCATATTCAAATTTCACAAGGAGGTTGGTGGAGAGGTTTGATCTAAGAGACCTAGAGGCACCTTTCATGGGGCTAGCAAAGCTCAAACAATTAGGTGATCTAGAAACATATATTTCTGAATTTGTAAAATTTTATGTTACGGTTCCTGATTTATCTGTTTCAAGGAGGTTCTATATGTTTATGGATGGGCTAGCATAACCTCTACATGGGTTGGTTAAGTCTACCTAACCCACTACCCTTCAAGATGCCATTGAAAGGGCTAGATATCTACAAGATGCCTTGACAAAAGCAAAGGCAACATTTCAGAAAAAGCCCACTTTTCCACCAAAGGGAAAAGATGAGAAGGCTCCTCTTTCAAAGGAGATCCAAAACAAAGTACCTCTTAGTGATGATGTCTGAAGAGACTTGAGGAGAAGGAAGCTTTGCTTCACATGCCAAGATTCATGGGCACCCGGACATAGATGTGCAGCAGGAAAGGCAGACTATATAGAGGTCTTTTTAGATGATGAGGAGGAAGAAGAAGAAGAACCACAAGGAGGTCACAGCGTTGGGATAACAGGAAAGGATCCACCACCACCAGGAGTTGGGAATGGAGCATTTGCTCCAATTGGAGGGGCCCTTGCATCATTGATAGCAGTACCCAAGTACTTGACCTTGAGGGTTCGAGGTTCCAGTCAAGATCACAGGGTTTCAGTTTTGATTGACAGTGGGGTTACCCACAACTTTATTGATTCCCAAATAGTGCAGAGGAGGGAAAGACCCACTGATGATTTTGAGGGATTTTTAGTTTTGGTCCCAGGAGCTAGAACTATGCAGTGCATGCATCATGTTCCATCTTTATATTTCACCACGCGGACATATACATTGATTGATCACTTTTTTGTGTTTTACATACCTGAAACCAATGTGATAATGGGTGTGCATGTTGTGTAACCATGGATGGCGTGGAAGCTAAGATGGATGACATGAAAGACAACATGGAAAACATGAAGAGTGATCTAAAAGCATACATGGAAGGCTTGATGACAAGCTTAAAACCAGAAATGATTCCTAATGGCGGAAATATAGGAGAAGAACCTCATGAGGAGAACAAAATAAATGTTAATCATGATTTCATAAACTCGAATGTTGGCGGGAAGAACCACCATATTCCAAAAATGGATATGAAGAAGTTTGATGGAAAGGATCCGGTAACATGGATACTACAGATGGAGCAATATTTTGATCTCCATAACGTGCAAAACACACAAAAGGTACGTATTGCAACTTTACATTTAGAACAAAATACATTTGTATGGTATCAATGGCTTTGCTCCCGTAAAAAAATTGTCACTTGGTCAATTTTTACGGAGGAAATGATAGTACATTATGAGGATACAAAGAGCAACACCTTCTTTAGCCAATTGATAAATCTCAAACAAAAGGGTTTAGTGGGGCAGCACATTGAGGACTTCCAAAATTGAATATAAGGGTAACTGATATTCCAGAGGAACACAGGATTGATCTCTTCATAGGTACTCTAAAGGATAACATCCAACATGAAGTTCGTGTTTTGGAACCCGATTCATTGGAGAAGGCATTCAGGTTGGCAAGAAAAGTTGAATGTAAAATTATGGCGACAAGGAAGCCTACCACTCAATTCTATAAAGAGGGAAGTGTTGCTACGCCTAGATTTCCACAACCTACAAGGTTGACACCACAAAAATTGGAAGAAAAAAGAGCAAAAGGGCTTTGCTACAGTTGTGATAGCAAATACACTAAAGGTCATAAGTGTGCTGAGAAGAAATTATTTTACATAGATTGTGAAGAAGAAGAAGAAAATGAACAAGAAGACGATATACACCAGGAACCAACCCTAGAAGAGGAAGAAATGAATCCGACCATATCGTGTAATGCACTGGCAGGAATTACCACTCCTCAAACTCTCAAGATAGAAGGACATATAAAGAAGAAAAGGGTAATAGTGTTTATTGATTCAGGTAGCACCCATAATTTTATTCATTATAAGGTAGCCAAGGAATTAAATTGTTTCCTATACCCAGCACCAGAATGTCAAGTGATGGTTGCAAATGGAGGACCTATAAATTTCTTTAAAAAATTCCATAATATCAAGCTAACCATAATGCTAGGTACAACAATAATAAACAAGGGGCTACAATTAACATAAAAAGGACTACACTATTAACATAGGGACTTAACATGCTCCTCTCCTTCAAACAAGTGTTGTCCTCAACGCTTGATTATTTCTTGATCTTTCGTATAAAATTCTTATCCTCCCATGTAAACCTTTATAGGAAAGTTATTCCACTTGCCGAGATACTCCGAAATTGATCGTACTTGTTTGATTTCTTGTTTTTGTGACTACTTCTGTGAACTTCTTTTCATGTGATGTTGATATTCTCGTTGTTTCATTAGATTCGCACCAAAGTTAGGTTATCCTTTGAGAGTTGGAGAACTTGTTGTTGATGCTCATGCCATGTTCCAAGAATTTATCATCCCTATTAGCTATTATTTTATCCTTCAAACCATCCAACTGGCCTCCATTTCTTCTTTTAAACCATCTATGTCCGTCTTGCTTTCTTCGAAGATCAAAATTGTTGCACTCGTACCGTAATTTTGATATCTCATACTGCAATTCTTCCACTTCATGCATCATAGTATAGATTTCTGAGGGCTTAATGGGTGTTGAATTCTTTTTAGGAGGCATTTCAAAATGCAATACTGAAATATATGCTCAATAGGCCCTTGGAATCACTTCAAACAAGATTTATGCAATTTGAGAAAAATAATACACACCTTTTACTTGCTTTTGAGGAGCTCGATATTGGAATTGGATTATCTCTATGATTGTGAATCTTCAATATATGAAATTAAGCAATGAAATATCCCTCTGAATTATCTTTTGAATGCCACAGGTCTGACCTGATTTCGATTCCCCAAGACAAAGTTGTGTCCAATCTCCCACAATGACCTAATTTTGGACTGGTTCAGTAGAGCAAACTTGTATGACTTGTCACGTGTCACTGTTTTGTTCTTTGTCTCATAAATTGATATCCAAGAAACTACAGGTCGTGTACTTGTGACCACTTTTGACGGCACTCCAATCCAATCTCTAGAGAGAGAGTTATTGAACTTTTCCCACGATCACCTCTTTGAGATGAAATTCAGGAGCCTAAAAAAGCACTACCTTCCACAGATCATATCTCCAAAAATATTGCGAACCAAGCTCTGAAATTTTTTGAAGAATTTCCTCAGTATTTCAGCTTCGCACCATACGAATTTCAGATTCTGAACCTTCGTAGAAAATTTTGTATAGCGAAAATGCCACGATGACCTGTTTAGGAGCTTGAAAAAAGGCCTAACTTCCACAGATGATATATCCGAAAATATTGCGAACCAAGCTCTGAAATTTTTAGACAATCTTCCTCAGAATTTCAGCTTCGCACCCTAAAAGTTTCCGCTTCTGAAACTTCGTAGAAAAAAAGTTATAGCGAAAATTCCACGATGACCTGTTTGGAGCAGCGAAACCCTAGAATCCAAACCTCTGATACCAAATGTTGTGTAACCAGCTCCAAAAATAGAAGAAAAGAGATATAAACGCCTTAGAAATGAGCCACTTCGAGGGGAAACCTCCAATACATTACATAAATGAAAAAATTCTTGGATGATACAAATGAACAAACCTTCTATATATAGGAGTCCATGGGGCCACAATATAATCCTAGTGGGGCCATAATGTAATCCTAGAACACTCCAATAATAATGTAAG
>MU968538.1:0-184081 GCA_034641835.2 Pinus albicaulis
TAAATCTGAGGAGAAGAAAATTCCACCACCACTTTCTGCAGGAGTACTTGCATCAAGGGTAAGAACACTTGCACCTTTGCAAAGTGGTCTTGATCTCTTGACATTTAGAGTCCCATGCACTACTCTCGAGATGCATGAGGAGGAGGAGACTTATACCAGCGCTAATGCATCCATAGAGGAGTAGTCATCATCATCAGTAGTTGGGGAAGTCATCACACCAGAGGAATGAACCCTTGTAGCAGTACAATATGTTCCCAAGCTTTACCAAGGTATGCACATATTTCCATTTCTTGTTATTTTAGCACATCATATGGAGGATTATGGAAACATGACGTCAGGGAAAATGCATGACCTGGAGTCAAAGCACATTGCTTATTTGGAGCAGTAGATTATCACTGCATTGAGGATCCTTGATTTGTTCAAAGAGGAGATATATAGTCATCCTGGTTATTCAATTTTGAGTTGCACACAACTCTTGGGGTTGGAGTGTAGATTTTTGGAGGATAGGATGAGTATTGTCCTAAACAATGCAATGCAAAACTATGTGTTCATCATTGAGCATGATCTTGAGATAACAGACGCATCATCATGGAGATCAGCATCACTGTCATTGAGCAATAGTGATGAGTTGGGGGCCCAACCATTATTGGAGCAATCCAATGACCATTCTACATGTGTAGCAAGGGATAGGCAGATGGTTGATGAGAGACACCTTATCTTCCATTGTTATGATGGATCTTTCTTGATGAGCACTTCACTTCTCAATGAGAAGTTTTTGCCTACATCTTATTTGGATCCTTATGGGGTCAACTTGGTCATTGATGAGTGGTATTCATTTGGAGATATCCAGGAGATTGCATTTAAACATCCCATGAAATGAAAAGATAGAAATGTGATTTGGGAGAGTGGTATTCTCCATTGGAGGAATACAAATTTTGAGCATGATGATAGACACTCAACATTGGTTGGATGGGTGATTTTGATGAGAAAGAGGCTAGAAAGCCACTTGCAGATCTATGACATAGGGCAGCAAGTGGCAAGGCTGCGTTGGCTACTCTTGAAAGAGTTTGGTCATCATGTGACACATTCTATTTCAAGGGATATGTTGGTGGATGGGACTTGGCATGGCACTTCCATCATATGGTAGCAAGGAGTTTGGGTGTATTGGGGTGATGTGATATCTTTCATTTCAACCATCATGTTGTTTCTCTATGGTTTCTATGGTGATGGTGTGGAGAGGCAACAAGATTTGTTGTTCCTTTGGAAATTCTTGGGAGAGGATGGGATGATTTTCTCCCATACTTTGCATGATGTTTCAGGAGTAGGTGATGGCACCATCATGGTGAAAAGGGGCTACTCCCTAACCTTGGAGGATCAGGAGGTACTTCCACTTTGGAAGAATCTCCCATATATAGCAGCATTATGGTAGATGACTTTGACAATTGGCATGTTAAAGAATGTAGCCATGAGATGACAGGAGCCTTATTACAAAGGCCAACAGCGCTGTCACTAGGGAGCTTGGGTTTGTTGATGGAATGTTCCCAGGATCACTTCACATATGATGCACTTGATGAACAAGTAAGAGATGAGAGTGATATAGTAGTGGATGGAGACATATATTACCATGATATTATCTTCTTGAATTGGATCTCCAAGCATAAGAAGAATGCTTTGCATGCAGCACATAGTTCATTCCTTCTCATGGAGATATTCCATACCACTATGGAGGGATCATTCATGGATATTATTATCAACTTACTCTCAGTACATGGTAAGAGTTGTGTTTTTTCACTTATTGATTAGGTAACATGGTATTTTCATTCTCTTGCCATTTCTATACAGTGCATTACTCCACAAGAGGGAAAGCCTCTATTTGGACTTCATGGTCATTTTGGGACCAACATCAGTGATGGAGATAGCCATCTCTTGCGTGGCTTTGGGAAAGTATTGTACTATTCTTTCTATGATCAGTTGATACATAATGTCATTTGATATTTACTAGTAGATGAGATTACATGCAAAACTAGGAATTTGTTGGGAGACAACTTGCCACATCATGTTTTGAAACTGCAGTTAGTAAAACTGCGCTGTGACTACTTGGTAGACTATTTGTACCTTCCAGCACTATATAAAACCTTTAGTACCTCTTTCATTTGGAATCCATATGATGATAATGTCATATTCCCTTGATATGGGGTGGTCTGGGCAAGAACCAAAGGGTGGATCTTGGAGGATCCAATTGCCTTTTTTCTTCATGAAGGAAACATTATTGCATCCCAAATTCAGTAGCAGCTCTACACTTATCATAAGTGAAGAGAGAGATGGCGTGTATGGAAAATTTGATCCATCATGTTCAGCTATGCAACCCACCTACTTTGCAGGAGCTTAAGGTAGAGGAGTTTCTCCATGAGTTACCATGTCCGAGGGTGACTCATTTTGTGTGGATGATAGCTTGGGGATGGGAGTTTCACATGGGGATGATGATTCCCAATATATTTTAGATTCCATGCCTCAAGAAGGCCTCTAGACAGCATATTGTTGCCTCCATGGGTATTTCACTCTTTCATGATGATAGCTATTTGGGATTGTCACCAAAAGCTAACTTGCATACTTGGGAGGAGCAGCTTGGAGATTCATTGATGAGACAACATCTTGTACTTTGGAGGAGCTTATCATATGAGGATGCTATAGGAGGAGGAGAGGATGCTCTTCAATTATATCCTTGCAGTTTCTTGAGGAAAAGCAACATTTGGGAGGGAGGATTGTAATATTTCGAAATTAGCATGCATCTAATTGGAATATTGAATTTTTCTCTTGTCATTTAGCTAGATGAATAAATGGGTAGGGAGGCCCATAAATCTCTATAGTAAGAAAAAAATCCCTCTTAATGTGAAAAAGGATCATCTTCATAGCTGGATAAAGCACCCTCATGTGTGAACATGGACTAATGCATGTGGAAAAGGTCAAGTTTGACCAAATCAACAGTGCTGGTATGGAGGGAGTGGATCATCAATGAGAGACAGTGCAGTGTTAATGGGAGAAAGTCTCCATGATAGTAGTAACCCTAATGAGTGGGACCCAAGGTCAGAAGGCTCACATTTGTTATAAGGAAGGCAAGGTAGCCATAGAGGGATATGTTATTGATTATTGATTTTGTGGTCTGTATGACTTCTTGCACTCTCTAGCTGTTTAGCTGAGATTGTTGTGCTATTTAGCACCGGGTGTTCTTGAGCAGGGATCCCACCTCTTCCCTTAAGGTAGCCTATAGGAAGAGTATAGTACTATCATTCTGCACTCTGACATTCTGGCCTAGCTTCAGTCTTCAGTTACAGTGTATTATTTGTTCAAATTTGTGTTGTGTTGCAGGGTGTTGCAATGGAGGGTTGAGAAACCCACTTTTTGAGCTAGCTTTTTAGGGGAGGAAGCATTCTTCTCATTGCGAGATCAGCATAGGAGGTTCTTGAGCTTTCGTTTACATATTGGCACCAGGCCAACCTATTCCCATCATCTACAGTGTAGATTCCCTCTTTGACTACGTTATTTCTGTGAGCACTTGCAGTGGAGGTTTCACTGCTTGGTTTGGAGGGTGAGATCTTCAGTGTTAGGATTGGCCTTTAACTTGTAGACTTTGTTGGAGGAGTTATATTCATTTCTTTATCAGTTCAGCCACCTCCTTCCAGTATTCAGTTTTGTAGCTGTAATTCAGCCCTAGGGCTTCATTCCGTCATTTTGGTATTTTGGGTATTTCAGAAAACCCTTCCTGGGTTGTCTTGGAAATGTGTTTGGCAGCCCAGATCTTCACTCCAAATATTGTTTCAGCTATATAACAACATATCAATCTTGTTATATCTTTTTGTAACAGTTTATGCCCTACAACTATGCTATAATGGCTCATGGTACTTGTATAGCAGTATTTTCTCATGTATTGACATATTTTCTTAGAGGAGGCTTGTTTTGTAATGCTTGAGTGACTTCATCCTCAATATCTTATGCCTATTATTTTCTAATATGTTTAATAAGATGGTTGTACATTTATCTCATATTATGGTATATTGATTTTTTCACTGTTATTTCCATTATTGTGTTCATATATTGTTGCTTCCCCATTTGGGAATATTACAATGAAACAGAACTAGCAAAGCCTCATACCGCAAACGATCCAGCCAAACCTCAGGAATATTTAGAGGGTTTTTAGGAAAAAAAAAGAAGAAGCATAATGTGAATTCCCCCTAGTTTAAGCTCAATCCCAACCAAGGAAAGGACCTTACAACATCAATCGCTATGAAATTATATTTGAGGTAGGAGATAACTTCGGGGAACCCAGATACTCAACAAGAAAATAAAACCCTAAAGCTTTGCCAAAGGGAGGGAATAAAACTAAGAGAAAATTTGAGGATGAATCTTAGGAAAAAGAAGCACTGACCTAGCAAATAGAGCAAGATAATATGGAAACCAATGGCACGAAGGAGGAACACAGTAGAGAAGAATAGATCATGAGAATATTGTTGAATGAATGGAGCCATTTGGATGAACAGTTCATCCCTGAATATCAAAACCAACTATACCGAGAGGCTTTCAAACAATATCAAGCTAATAAAGGGGTGATATCTCTGGATTAGTCAAATCACTTGGGATCTCAACCAAGACAAGGTTTGGATCCGAATATATCAAGTAAAGGAGGAAACAAAAGGGGTTGAAAGAATCTGCAAGAATCCAGAGAGATGGTGGGAGATATGTTTGTTAACTCGAGAAGGGTGGTGCCACTGTCAATGGTTTTCCACCAAATCAACAAGCCTTCTCAATCATTATTGCCTCTTGGAATGTGATATTCCTCAATAGTAGAGGAAAGAAAAGATATTTTAAAGATAGACTTAAAGGAGACAAACTGAGCATTATGATTATCCAATAAGCTAAAATTAAATTAGATTAAAGGAAATTGTAAGGGGTTTTAAACTCCATTATGAGGTGGTAGCTCAGGATTCCAAGGGAAGAATAGGAGGGCTTGCTATTCTATGGAATCCCGCTGAGATCATATTTGAATATTGGATCAACATTCTCATAATTCTCTTAGGAAAATTCAGACACATTGGTACCCCATATTGGGCTCTATTGTCAGGGGTTTATGGGCCTAACATTCCAAGAGAGAAATGGGTTTTCCTTCAGATTATAGGAAAACTTAGAAGGCTATACTTGTAGCAGCTTTGGATTCTTGGTGGAGATTTTAACCTGATCTCGTCGTTGGATGAGAATAAGGGAGACCTTTCTAGCATGGATTATGAAATGGAATCATTTAGAGACATAATCATGGAACTGAGCCTAGTGGATATGCCAACAAATAATGGAGTGTATTCTTGGAATAATCGAGGTGGGAGTCCTCATTAGGTAGTATCGTGCCTTGATTGATTTCTGGTCTCTGAACAAGTGATCAGTAGAGATATTTTTACTAGAAGCCTATATACTCTCGTGCTTGGGATTGGCTAGTTGGCCGATCCAGATGGATATTGATAAGAAAATAGACCCCAATAATTTCTCCTTCCAATTCAAATCTTTCTGGATAATGGACCCTTCATTTATGCAGAAAGTAGAAAGATGGTGGAAAGGGAGCACAACTCAAGGAAGGAATCACATGCACGCTTTCCAACTTAAGCTAAAAGACATCAAGACTCAGATTAAGCGTTGGAAACAAGAGGGGTTTGCTAATATCAAGAAAGAAAAACTAAAAAAAATATTAAAAACAAAAAAATAATATCCAAATTTAATAGAAAATAAAAAACTCAAATTAAAAAAATTTAAATTTAATTTCAAAAAACAAAATGAGTGGTAGCATTGCCCAAGTGGTGGCGAGGGCCGGCTGCTGGGCGGGCTCACCCAGCGGCCCGACCCCACCACCACTATTTTTTTTTTTAATTAAATTAATTTTTTTTAATTCGTTTTTTTTTCTATTATTTTTTTTTTGTTTTTAAATAAAAAGATTTTTTTTAGTTTTTTTTTTTTAATTTTTATCAAATTTTGTATTTGTTTATCTAATTTAATTGAATGTTTTATTTTATTTTTTAAATATCTTTTTATTATTATTAAATTTTATATTATTTTTTAATTTAATTTAATAAAATTTCATAATTATTTTAAATTTCTTTTTTTTATTTATTTAATTTCGTATTATTTTTTAATTTTGTTATTTTTTTAATTTCAATTTTTTAATTACATAAAATTTAATATTTTTTATTTAAATTAAACCTTTGCATTTTAATTTTTTTTTTTTTTTTTTAAATTAAATTGTCTTTCTAATTTTTTTTAATTTAATATATATATATATATATATATATATATATATATATATATATATATATATATTTCTCCAATTTTCATCTTTAATTTATTTTTTAATTTTTTTAAATTTTCATTTTAAAAGTGTTTTTTTGTTTTGATTTTTTTTAAATTTTATTTTTTTATTTCAAATGTTTTTTTTTATTCATTTATTTATTAAAATTATAATATTTTTGTTTTTAAATTTAATTGGTTATCTTAATATTTTCTTTTCAATTTAATAAAATGTAATATATATATATATATATATATATATATATATATATATATATATATATATATATATATATATATATATAATCTATAATCTATTTTCTACCATTTAAATTCAATTTATTTTTTAAAATTTATCTGTTTTTTTATATTTTTTTAATTTAATATTTTTATTTTATTTATTTTTTTCATTTTTTTAATTTTTTTTTTTTAATTTAAATAGTGTTTTGTATTTTTTATTTTTATTTTTATCTTTTATTTTTTTAATTTTTAAATTTATTAAAATTTAATTTTTTTTTAATTTATTTTTTTATTTTTAAATTTAATTTTTTTGTTTTTAAATTTAATAAAAAATTTCTTTTATTTTTTAAAATTTAATTTGTATGTTTTGATTTTATTTTATTTTTTAAATTTATTTGTTTTCTTAAATTTGTTTTTTCTTAATTTAATGAAAAAAATTAATATATTTTTAAGTTTTAATTTTTTAAATTAATTTTTTCTTAAATTTTAGTGGTTTTTTTAAAGTAAAAAAATATAATGAATTTTGTTTTTTTGTTTTTGCAATTATGTTGAAATGTTTTTTTCATTTTTTTTAATATAAATTTTTATTATTCTAAAATTTTTGTTTCAACATTTTTCATTTTCAGGGTGTTTTTTTGCACAAAATAAATTGGCTTTGACTTCTATTTTTAAAAAGTTGAAAATTTAGTTCGAAAAAATAAATAAATAGATAAAATAAAATTATAAATATATATATATATATATATATATATATATATATATATATATATATATATATATATATATATATATATATAATTTCACAATACAACGTTTCATTTTAGGGGTGTTTTTTGCACCAAAAAATAGTGCTTTTACTTCCATTTTTTAATTTTTTGAAAATTTACCCCCCAAAAAAAAGGTTATTCCAAAATACAATCTTTCATTTCCAGGTTGTTTTTTCATAGTTTTTTGATATATTTTTTTGTTAGAGTTCTCGTTTTGAGGTAATAGTTCCTGTTTGATCAATAACTATGTTTTTAGTGCGGGGATACAAATTGATGTGCTTTGTTTCAACCCCATGATTGATAGTCATGTTTCTAGATCTACACCCTATGTAGGCATCATCCGTCGTTAACCACAGCCTCCCCAAGATCAATGGATGCCCTCCCAAGTTGGTTTTAGGTTGAAGAACATACAAGTCTGCAGGGTACTCCCAAGAATCCAATGAGGTGACAATGTCTTCTAATACCCCCTCTAGCTTTACTTTAGACCTCTCTGCTAATTCTAACATGGTTGGAGTGGGTAATAAGTCAAAGGATCCTATATGAGATAAAGTGTCCATAGTCATCACTTTAATGGCTGCAACCAAATCAATCAAAGTGTTCTTTCAAGGGATACCCATTGATAAAGGTGGTAACCACGGGGATTCCTGGGTTTGCATATTTTTAAGTAACAAATCCGGTGGACATTAAACTTGCAATATTTCCACCTACTTGAATTGTGGAGGGTTCTTTATTTTGTCTTCCTGGTTTCTTGGTACATAGTTCCTTCACTGTTTTGGCATATATTGGGATATCCTTGATTACTTGTAGTAATGGAATCTTAATGCACATATTTCTCAGTTTAGACACAAGATCGAACTTAGGTTGTTTTGTTTTTATTTCCATTTCCAACCTCTTTGGAAAAGGAGGCTGGACTGTATGGGATGAGGAAGATTCTTGTGGCCTTGAGGCAGATGATTTTGCTGGTTCAGGTGTGGTGTCATCTTTAGGTATTTCCAGGGCCTCTTCCTCTACAATCTCTTCAATTATTTCGAGCTCAATCACCACTTTTCCTGATCTAAGTTCAATTTCCTGTAGTGGCACAGGGAGTTCCTGCTACACAAGAACAACAATTTCCTACAACAGCACAGGGAATTCCTGCAATACAGGAACAAAAATTTCCTGCAGCAGTTGTGGTGCAATACAGTAGGTAGGAAAAGTGGTATAAATGACCGATCCAATATTGTGAGTGGATTGGATGGTTTTACTATTGGGGTTAGACACTCGCTGAGCAGGTAGTTGTGTGGGACAAGGTTGATTTGGTGGGGCAGTCAATTGAAGCTATTGTTGTGGTTGTACCATTTGTTGTGGTGTGGGCTATGGAGGATAAAAGTTTTGAGTTGGAAAACTTTGTGCAACAGGGTAAGAATAGTTCCCCTACCAAGGTTGTTGAGGGGGGCAAGGCTGCCAGGGCATTAGGGGAATTTTGGGGTCTAAAATAAGCCTCCTAAGGAAATTATAAAATAATAGTGGAAATAATAGAATAATGTTTGATTACATCATCAAATTTTAGAGGGAAAAAATAAAAAACTATTTTTTCAAGTCGTATTTTCAACTTATCTCCCTATGGGTTTACTCAAATTTCAAGTGGAAACACTCGTTGGATGGATAATTTGATTCCTCGTCCAAGGAGTACCCATGTTGCATACTTTTTATGGACCCTGCTACATGAAAAATTTGATTGCAATCACGTTTTTTCATGTATTTCTCATTTTTTGTGTAGCATGGTCCATCAAAAGTATTCAACATGGGTACTCCTTGGATGAGCAATTAAATTTTTCATCCAATGAATATTCGCGCTCGAAATTTGAGTAAACCCTTAGCGAGATAAGTTGAAAAAGTTATTTTATTATTTTATTATTTTTTAATATTTGTACATTTTTACTCCAAAAATGGTGAATCATCCCCCATGGTTGACATCATCATATTGAATCCTATTAGTTCTTAGAAAGTTTATTTTGGTTGTACATTTTTCTTAGGAGACCCATTTTAGACCTCAAAATTCCCCTAATGGCATTGGACACAATTATTATATTAAGTCACATCTAAGGTAGCTAAGTAAATTGAGCATAAGGAAATTGAAAATGTGATTGTGACATACCTGCAGGACGTGGCTACCATGGTTTTTGAGGTGCCATTGCATAAGTTGCATTTAAAACTCATTGATCTACTATATATGTTGCTTTGATTTCAAGCAAAGAAGGACACTGATCAGTGGAATGCTTAGCTTCGCAAATTCGACATACCTCTATACTGTCAGCAGGGCATTCTCTTAGAGCATGTTTCTTCCTGCATCTGGAGCAGAGAAAAGCCAAGGCTTTCTCCAACTCATCCTGTTTCTCTTATTTCTTCTTAGCCTACAAAACATCCAATTATGAAGACAAAGTGCTAAGAATATTAGTTTTAAAGTTTTCAAATAAATTACCCATTTCAGCTCGGGTTACTCCAGCTCCGAAAACTGATTTAACAGCCCTGGAAGAAGTGTCTCTTGACCCTCCTCTAACCTTGGTATTTCCTCTGGAATATCTTCTAAAAATTTCACACACATCATCATAACTCAGCTTTCATACATCACCTGCTCCCATTAAATTTAGGACCTCCAGATACTCTCATCTGATTGCCGTAATCAAAATGGTTCTCTTGGTCTCTTGATCTAATTGATTCATCTTAGATCTTTGTAATTGATATTGGAATCTTTCCACCAAATCTTCAAGGCTCTCGCCTTCCTTTTGATTCATGCCAAATATTTCTTCCCTGAGATCCCTAGTCTTACAATAGTCTTGGTACCTTTTCAGGAACAACTTCTTCATTTCATCCCAAGTTGTAATGGGGTTTGATGCCAACCCCATAAACCACCTGAGAGTTGCATCCTTCAATGTAGTCGAAAATAACTTTAGCTTCTGAGCATTGGAAAAATAGTCATAGCTTCTCCATAGTACATCAAATTCAAATAAGAAGGCATTAGGGTCTTCACTAGAGGCACCATGAACGTTAAGCAAGGGTGAGGGAGGAATGTTTTTCATCTGAGTAGCTCCACCAATCTCCTGGATAGGAAATTCAAATGTGACTAGTTTCTCCTCATTCTCATTAGTAACTTCTAGATGAGCCATATTAGTCCAAGAAAGAGTGGGACCTTGGAAGGCTACAGATTCTTTAGAACCAATGGTCTGGAGTTCTAGTTCTATAATAGGATTCATGAGGAATTCCTCTTCATGTTGACCACTCAGTAGATATTTTGTATTCCTTGTAAGGGGAGATTTGAGATGGGCAGCAATAGAAGATTTTCCAACGGAGGATTCTACTGTGGAATTATTAACCTGCTCAGGACTACAAACCTCCTGTTCGGTTTCTTCTTTCCTTGTTGCCTTCTTTCTTGCAGACTTCCTTGTTTTGGCTAGTGTATTAGTAAATGAAGTGGTGCTCACACCACCACCAAAAACAATTGAAAATATTGGGCCCTATTCATCTATTATACAAACAAATTCAAAAGCTCTTCTTACTAAACAATCAAGACATGGCTTTGGTGAATTTCTGACCTCTATGGGTGCATGGACTTTTCCCTTCGACTCCCCTAGTCCTGCAAAAATCAAAATCAACAAAATCAAACTAAAAAGCTTTTAGTAATATCCCTTATCACCTCCCCGGCAATGGCGCCAAAATGTTGAGTCAAATTGTAGACTTACAATTTTCCAATCATAAATTTTCAACCTAGGATAGGTAAGCTTGTGAGATACTATGCAAAATATATGCAGGCTTATTACTACAAGTGTTCATACATTAACTATTCATACACACCAACTAATGCCTCTTTCCTGCATCAATACTTAGCAACAAAGGCTATGGAGTGGACTACAACATCCCTCTACAGCTCTCATTATTGCTGATATTGACCATGAAAAGGTAAAAGATCAAATTACAACAATCAAGAAACCAACATAGACAACATAAATCCAAGCTTTGATCAAATGAAATAAACACATTAACATAAGAAACTTAATCATTCAATCAATTAACAATCTGTTGTTGAAACTTTAGAAAGAATGCATTAGCTATGTAAAATAATTATTGCTGCATAAAAAAGAATTAAGCACACACACACTGCGTTGCAGGAGTTGTGAGCAAAGGGGACCCTCCCTCTCTCACAACGCCTTCAAAACTCAAAGAAATTGCTCAGCAAAGTAGGCAGAACATAAGATATTGTATTAATATGAAAATAGATAGCCAAGTACAATCTGATATATTTCTTATCAGCATAAATCCCAACCCAATAACCCCTTACAATATGAAATACATATAATTTTATACAGTCTCTAATAAGGAAAATGACTAATCTAAGCTATTAGCCAACAGTACAGGTCTATATCATCAAAATTAGCTTATGTTGAGTCTAATCAATGACTGAAAGCATGGATTAGATGATTCTTGTTACATAGCTGAAGTTTCCTCCTCATGTGGTCACGAGAAGAAATCTATAGGTTTGGGATGTTTCAGAAGGAGGTTCGAAACAACTAATAGGATAGCCTTCATGTGCAGCAAATTCCCCACAAAACCCATGTTCTTGCTAGATCTAGAAATAAGTAGAACATTGTCAACTGTTGATTTTGTTGCAGGAAATTGAGGCTTCTGTAGGAAATCTGGAGCTTCTACAGGAAATCTGAAGCTTCTGTAGGAAATCCATATCTTCTATCGGAAATTCGGAGCTTCTTCAGGAAATGTGACCGCACGAGCTATCTTTAAGAATTTGCGGAGCTGTTCTGAATCAAAGAAAATCTACACATGAGTTCTAGATCAGTTGGGGTGGTAATTCAATAAAGATACAACTAGATAAAAGAATACTTCAATTTTAAGGCAAAATGACACTTATTATGTTAATTTGACATACCTTAAACCTATAGTACCCTTTTAGCCAAAAATAAACAATATAGCTAAACTAAGCATAATTAGGGGTGGAAGAAGTTCAAAAATAGGAGAGGTAAGGCTTGGAAAAGGTGTGAAAAATAGGAAAAATTGAGACTTAACAATACATATGTCATTGCTTGACTTATTTATGTCCATAAAATCTCCTTGGCTTGGGCCAAGGTGTCTGCCATGAGCAACTCACTTTCTATATTTTTAAATTTTAGTCCCAAACTGTTTGACTTCTACATTTCTTCCATGCACAAGGTATCATTTTTTATCTTTTGAGTTTTGAAGGTCTTTAATTTCTCCACCAGCTTCTCATTTTCATGTTTTTGTATGGCCAAATCCTACACTAGTCTGACTAAATCCCCTGTTGTCAATGTAGATTCCATAGTTGTTGATGAAGATCTAGGCTTTGTTCCTGCAACTGCAATTGGTACTTTTGTAACTGGGATCATAGAAAGTTGGGCTAAATATTATTTTTCCTTGACCAGTCCTTCAATCTGCTCCTCCATCTTCATTATCTGAATGTTCTTCTCAATGATGAATTTGAGCATCTCTTCTCTGTTCTATTCGCTCTCCTCTATTTTATTTGTATGTGGGTCTTTTGTGGAAGGTAGCTTTAGCTGTTTTCATAGAGTTGCAATGTCTACATTTTTCTTCTTTAAAATTTCTTCAAAAGCTTTACAATCTTTTGGGTCATACCCAATCTTAACCAAAATGTCTTCTAAAGACTTTAACTTGTTGTCCTTAGCTAATGAATAGATTTTTTCTATTTTAAGTTGTGACCGTAAATTTTATAATTCTTTTATTAACTTAGATAAAGTCATAGTTGTATTAGTCGTGGTGGAGAAGAGCATCTCTCCAGACTGTCTATGCATATCCATCTAATCTATTAGATGAATATGGTTGGCATCAAATGAGAAAATGGTCTACTTATAGTCTGATAGAGACTTAGGAAAAGGAACTTGTGCTTGTAGGAAAACCATTTTCATCCTTCAGTTTTCACTATCAAAAGCAGAGAGAAGCCTATGTTGTGATGTAGAAGTCTGCTTCCAAAACTGACTATATACATTAGACTTCCACGTTTCATTTTTCTGTTTAATCTCCAAGAATTTGGAGAATATGTTCTGGTCTTATGTTGAACTAGTTCCCATTGATTGGATGATCTCGAAAGGTTATTTATAGGGTGAATTATATGATGGAGTATTAGGAGCACTCCCTCCTACTGATGTAGATAATTCTCCGTCTCCCAAATCTATGATTTATGGTTCCTTTTGACTCTGCTCTATAGAAATTGTTAAGTCATTATTCTGCTTCTTTTGCTGCATTATGAATTCTCTGACCAAATCCACAGGATTTGATGTTTCTTCCCTTGATATTTTCTATTGTTTTCTTTGGGCAACTGGAGTCTGCAAAGTCGAGGTAGAAAGGATATGTTCCTCTACTTCCTACAGTCTATTTTCAATCCACTTCTCTTGATTCATGAAATTTTTAATTTTAGGCCTTGGTGTATGATTATATGGAGTTGTTTTTAATTCAAATTAAATTTGAAATAATACTGAAGGGGTCATAAGAACAAGTGAAGCTTGGCTGGAAATTCATCTTTTTTAGGAGGGCATCTGCCTCAATCCGTGTGGATCTGGTATTGCAAATGAAAGAACCAATCTTTGACTTAATATTGAAATGTGAATTCCTTTTCCCTGAAACAAAGTGTAGATCATCCATATTAATCATCTGCCTAATATATTCCAAAGAGAAGATTCTCATTGGAACATATTTGGGAAATTTATATGGTGCGAACTCACAACCATATATTCTAACCTCTGTGTAATTTTGGTATAAATACCAATCTATAGTTTTGACTTGATCACTCAAATGAAGGATTTTTTTAATGTCCTAGCCAATTCTGGGCTCATTCTGGCTACTAATAATTTGTGATACTGTATGGATGAATGAGTCAATGAAATATGAAAAAGAGAATTTGTCTGAAATTGACGTGACCAAATTTTTCCAATGAATTACTGACTGGCTGACTCCCTTTTCATCTTGCTTGCTGAGTGTAATAGGTAGTGAATCTCCTTACTAAAACATAAACACATATATATATATATATATATATATATATATATATATATATATATATATATATAAGTACAGAGGTGTAATTAAACATTCCTTGGGTTGTTAAATTCATTAATTGCCCATGCATATTATCAGCCAAAAATTGACTGTAATTATACATGAATGTAGGTTGATGATCTATGGAAAAATTGGAGAAATAGCCAAGGATGGGTTCATCTATTGTCCTATCATCTGGATATCCTAACAAGCAAGATAGTAGAGAGATGATGTGTCTGGTAGTTTCAGGAAACATGGAGGATGGATAGGGTGGGTTTTTCTTTGGTAATTCAACATCATCAGGTAGAAAGGTTTCAAATATTTGGGCTATCTGAGGGAAGTGAGTTTATGGCACAACTCCATAAGAGCTACATGAGAGAAAACGCTTAAGGATTCATTCTAAGAGATTAATATCAAATTGTTTATGGTCTCTGCAGTGATGGATATCAGAATGTTTCCATTCTGAGCCACCACTTCTCTTTTTTATAGGGTCATACTTAGTTTGAAACCAGGTGATCAGGCCAAGGAATTCATGGGTTTGAGGGAATGAAAAGAGAGGCATAAGGGATTCCCACAGCTTGATGTCATTTTGTTGATCCAGGTATTTTTGTTTCAGCCACGAGTGCAATTCATGGAATTCAAATTCACTCTTTGTGTCAACAATTTTGAAATAAGAATCAACAAAGGGGAGGTGGTCAAAATCGACCAGGGTGGACGTAGGAGGGTTTTCCTCATAGGTGGGATTTCTACTTTTTCCTTTGGGGGCCATGTTCTCTACAGAGGGAAAAGAAGAAGAAAAAAGGATGGCAATTCTCTGTGTGGCACGATGACATATGTTTGAACCAGTGGCGCAATTTAGCTCTAAAAAACTTGCGATTCAACAACAAAAAGTGAATAAAGCAAAGTGGTAAAATGAAGGGCGAGGCTTTATTTATAATAGTGGTTGGAATGTTGTTATGAAATTACTATTAAGAATGTGACCATAGTGGTTAAATGGCAATTGTACAGGAGCTGGGGTGATGAAAACAGTTAGGCAACGGCTAGAGAGCGGATCTAATGGGACAGAAATAATAATGGTAAGGAGTGGAGTCACAGCAGAATGGAGAGGTGGCAATATCTTATTCGGCGTCGGGAAACGGTCAAGAAGAAAATTCAACTGACCGTTTGGCGAGAGTGAAAACCACCATCGGGAGAAAGAAGATTTCAGAGGGGGTAAGTAGTGGTTTATGGTTTTGAGCGGGGTGGTGTGAAGTATTGTGGAGGTGACACGTAGGGAGGGCCCACCATTGGGAAAACACCTTTTCGGACCGCACCTCCCCCCCCCCCCCCTAGCCATTAATGGGAAATGGGCAAGGGGGGTGTGAAAAGGCTACCCCACCATTGATCTAGGCGAGGAATAGATCCACCCATAAATTTTGTTGGGTGATAACACAACGCGACAAATGCTTTTGTCTTTAGCGGACTTATGATAAAAACATGTTCTTTCTTATTACAATAAGGTTTAATTACTTAATGAAGCAATTAAGCATAATTAAAACACAATTTAACTCATAAATAAAATCTTTGGCACCTTTAAATAGGCAATCATTTTTCCTTTTATTTAGAACTAAGAAATTCAATTCTTTATTTCTTTCCTAACATTTTTTTAATAAATTTGCCTTCATTTTTTAGGGCTACTATTCCTATCATCTTTTTGGATGTGAATAATTTATTTACCATGAGTCCTAAAAATTTTTGTTTTTTGTCTATTTATATCCAAACTTAACATTTTTAATTTTTAATTTTTTTCTAAAAATACTACCTTATCAAAACCAAATAATGTTACAACACCTGCAATAGTGATGTAGTAACTTCGTAGGAGTGACACAGGGCTTCGTAGAGACTACGCAAAGACAACACAGAGGGCTGATATCCAGTGAGATCAGTACTGGATATTCCTGTACCAGTGTGAGGTTATCTCACTATATTTTTCGCGAGTTGATTCTATGTATCGGATTTCTAGTTTGGGCATCTAAATATTTGTATTCATAAACTATTGCATAATAATACCAACCCTCGGCTGCTACACGATTTTTCCCGCATTGGGTTTTTCCAGGGACATTGTCCAAAAACAACAGTGCATATGTGTGTGTTTATTTATTTCTTGCTCAATTCTTGTTTCCAAAGTACTTTTATGTTGTGAAGGCTGCATTTGTATTTATTTCGATGTTTACTGTGTAACACCGTAAATAACCTGTATCATAATTAATAAGTAGAAGAAAAAGCATCAAATTGTTGTAATAGGGATTTCCATTGTGGAATTTTCACACAAACCTCATGGGAGGTGGTTGTGCCCTGTGCTATGGGGAGGAGACATGTTAAAAAAACCTAGTCAGCTAAAGGCCTGGTATGGCCTAGGCCAGGTGTGGCCCAAGACGGGTGTGATCCCCAAGTTACTTTGACAGCTTAGATTCCCCCTGGTCGCGGCTCCTCAAGCCACAGGTCAATCTTGGAGGATCACAGACAAATTTACAAACAAAAACACATTATTATCCTTATTCTCCAAGATTATCTCCTCCTTTATCCCCCAATGATCAAGCAAAGACTGTGTGCCCTTATGTCAGCCTAGCTTGAGCCAAGGTGGGGGTTTTGGCTAGAGTTAGAAGCAATTTTGGGGAACCTTTTGATTACAAATATGAATCATTATTTTGTAAATTTATCTTAATATGATATGTATAGTATTTTAATACGATACATGTGTAGTATAACATTTTTGGAAAAAAAATTATAATTTTATTAGTAAAAATAAAATTACAATATAATAAATTAAAATGAATCAATTTATTGTTTTTCTTATATTTTATTTTCTATAAAAAATTTAATTAAGTCAAATTGTGTTTTATTAAAAAAAAAAATGATCTAACACTTTATTTTATTAATACTAAAACATATTTCTTACCTTTAACTAATATTTAAATAGTTAGACTCATTCATGGATGCAACAACATCTCTCATATAAAATTGTAGAAAAACTCATACAGTACAACTAAAATAAATAAATAAATATTTAATACTTGTTTTATAGTTGATAATAAAATATTTATTTATTTTTAATTCTATTAAAATTTATTTTAACTAACCAATTAAAATTAACTTTCCATTCTTAAATTTGTATTAATTAAATTGTTGTTTTTTATATAAATCGTAATATATAATATAAATTAAAATAATAAATTATGAATCCATGTATAAGACATTTTGAAGTTTTAATTAAATTGTTGTATTTTTATATAAATCGTAATATATAATATAAATTAAAATAATAAATTATGAATCTATGTATAAGACATTTTGAAGTTTCAGGTTATTATAATTGGTTTAATAATAATAATAATAATAAATATTTTATTAATTGTAATGAATTATTTATATCTTAATTTAATCTTTATATTATTTTAATAATATAAATTTCTGAACATGATATTAAAATCGATCCTCAACTTAACCCTCTTAAACATAAGAAAATGCGAAATTAAATCAAAATATATTTACATAAAGTCTCACAGATTGAAATGGATTAAATAAACAAATTATTGATGTATAGTTGTTTTACATTCATGTGTATGATGTTTCGGGGTCTACCTTATTTTGGTCTTTTTACACTATAGCTATATATATATGGTCAAAATAATCTCAAAATGGTTAATAAGAATAGCTTGCGTTAGTAGAAGTGGACCATCACCCTTTTTATTATTTCTCTTTATAAATGACTTATACATGCATATGTTTTTAGTATTTATGTGTTAGTATTTATGATTGTACTGCGAATAATTTAAGTAATTTTTATTTGTTTTTTTATATAGATTTTTTTATAATAAGTGGATTTTTTATTGAATTTATAGTCAATCACAACAAAATAACAAGCAAGAAGTAGATTTTTCACGGAGGACAAAATAGAAGAACCAAAATATTTAACACACAGGTTATTACTAACATACAATTTTCCATCTAGGTAACAACTATAAATTCAACAAAAATATTCAGATAAAAACACAACTTTGAAGAATGAGATCATGAGACTGGGGATCTATCGACATTTTATCAAATTGACCACCAAGGAAGATTCTCATAGTGTTGCAATGACCTCTTTCATTCCTCTTAAATTGAAGCTTAGCCAATTTTTTGCAGAGGTCATCAATCTCATGTCCCTGATGATTCACTTGAGTTTGAAGTCATTTCTTTTCCTCAATTAGGACTGGAATAAAATTGGACTACTGGAGAATCTTCCTTTGGAGGTCATTAATTTCAGCATGGAAATTGACAATGGATGCAAGTAGAGGTTGCAAGCACTATTACAACTTGAGTTGTCGATATGAAACCCTATGCTCTCCATAGTATCCAAAGGAAAGGAATAGGCGCATGGTTTTTGAACAAAAATTGCGCTAGAAAATAGAATCTGAGGGACTGAAAGAAGGGACGGTTGGAGCTAAGAGAGGGTCAGGCTTATCGAAATGAATAAGACTCCTCAAATAGGAAGAGAAGTAGGAGCATACCCAATAGAGAGTCGAAATTAGGACAAGATAAAGAACAATATGAAATTTAACTGAAAATTTGATAATTGCATACCTTTGTAAAATCAATGTGCTCGAATTGGCATGAAAATTGCACATGGCAGCTTCCATCTAACCACATCGCCACTATCTAAAGAAAGGAAGATTGGGAGCACATAGAGTGGCAGAGGGGCTTCAAATGCAGCAGAGAAGATGATAGTGCGGATGGAAAGGAGATTATAATTGATTGCTAGAACTTAAATTTTGAAATGCGTCGACCAAATCTTTTTTTGATGTGATTTTCACGGAAAGATCTCAATCACAAAGTTTATTTATATATATTATTACTAAATGGGCTCGAGTATGCTCTAATGTTGTTTCTTCTTGGATAAGAATTGGTTTTCCTCAACCATAAGGAAATAGGTTAACAACCCAAGACACATAGGAATGAGAAAACATTTCCCCCATACGGGTATGCGGCATGGTTTTCCCTAAATAACAGTGATGAGTCAACCTAGATTAACATATAGTAGACATCGATGATTGTCCCCACTATTAATTGGACAGGTGAGTTATGATATGTTTTCACACTATATAAAAAATATTATTAGTAAGAGTTTATTGTATTAATAGATAAATGTTATTTCTTCAATAATATCTAAGTTTGATATACATGAGCTTTCTAAATTTTTCGTACATGCATTTGTGTTAGTGTTTATGATTGCAGTAAAAACCAAGTTCAAATTTTAGATATTTTTCACAAAAATAAATGGTCTATTCACAATTATATATATGTTTATTATTAAATTATATATATATATATATATATATATATATAGCAATTAGTATATTATTAAATAACAATTTGAATGGAAGATGTTAACTTTATCCGTCATAATATTTTAATGAAACAAATATATATTCAATATATTTTAATAAAAATAAAACAACTAATTAAGAGGAAATGCACTCTACTATGGTTTTGACCTGCAAATTCTGAATCACTTTCGCAAGTTCCCTCTTCCCATACCCTAATGGTCAGGCCTCTCTATTACAATTCTGACAAAGGGCATGAGCTCGCACCCGGAGAGGGGAGAGATCCCCTCCTATCGTAGCATCACGACAAGTGAATCAAGCTCACAAGGAGCGGACATGACATCCAGGGGATCTGAATGAGGAGCAAAAGGCACTCCAGTACTGGGTGCACAATCGCATGAGATAATATGGGGAAAATGTCTCCAATAGTAGTAAAAAAACCCCAATTTGTAATTCCAAGAAAGAAACTGGAGAATTACCAGAAATTCATGAAATACCACGCATTGATCTGCAAGTTTATTAGCGTCTCTCCCATAGAATGTAACCTGGTCAAGTGGATCCAACTAAAATCGCATAAAAAAGGGAATATAGATATGAAGTTAGGGGCTCGGGTTTTATTTACAGTGATTTTACTAGTCTCGAAGATAAGGAGAGGGTTTTTTAAAATGAGCCCTTTTTTTCTACAATGTTGGGCTTTTCATGCACTATTGGGAAAAATGGTGACAATCCGGATAAGGAGAAATTCATGGTCGCCCTGTATGTGTACAACTATTTTATCTCCCTATGGATTTTTGGGATCCATAAATATTGGAAGGGATAGGAAACACTATTGGGATTTTTTTCAAGGAATTTAATTCAACAAGGCGAGGACGATATACTTCATATGCCCAGATATGTGTGTATATGGATATAATAGAGCTTCTCCAAGAATTTATTGAGTTAGAATATCAAGACGACATTTGGAAGCAACCTATGAATTATGAACATATTCCATTCTGGTGTAGGATATTCAGTGAATATGACCACCTGTACGAGGATTGTCCTTTAAATACATGTAATATTCCTAAATTAGCATGCAGCTAATTGGAATATTGAATTTTTCTCTTGTCATTTAGTTAGATGAATAAATGGGTAGGGAGGCCCATAAATCTCTTTAGTAAGAATAAAATCCCTCTTAATGTGAAAAGGGATCATCTTCATAGCTGGATAAAGCACCCTCATATGTGAACAGGGGCTAATGCATGTGGAAAAGGTCAAGTTTGACCAAATCAATAGCACTGGTATGGAGGGAATGGATCATCAATGAGAGACAGCGCAGTGTAAATGGGAGAAATTCTCCATGATAGTAGTAACCCTAATGAGTGGGACCCAAGGTGAGGAGGCTCACATTGTTTATACGGAAGGGAAGGCAGACATAGAGGGATATGTTATTGATTACTGATTTTGTAGACTGTATGACTTCTTGCACTCTCTAGCTGTTTAGCTGATATTGTTGTGTTGTTTAGCACCGGGTGTTCTCGAGCAGGGATCCCACCATTTCACTTGAGGTATTCTCTAGGAAGAGTATTTTACTATCATTTCCACACTCCAGCATTCTGGCCTAGCTTTAGTCTTCAGTTACAATGCAGAATATGTTCAGATTTGTGTTGTGTTGCAGGGTGTTGCAGTGGAGGGTTGAGAAACCCACTTTCTAAGCTAGCTTTTCAGGGGAGGAAGCATTATTCTCATTGGGAGATCAAAACAGGAGGTTCTTGAGCTTTATTTCACATCTTGGCACTAGTTCAACCTATTCCCATCATCTAAAGTGCAGATTCCCTCTTTCACTGTGTTATTTTAGTGAGCACTTGCAGTGGAGGTTTTAGTGCTTAGTTTGGAGGGTGAGATCTTCAGTGTTAGGATCAGCCTTTCACTTGGAGACTTTGTTGGAGGAGTTATATTCATTTATTTATCAGTTCAGCCACCTCCTTCCAGTATCAGTTTTGCAGCTGCAATTAAGCCCTAGGGCTGCATTTCGGCATTTTGGTATTTTGCGTATTTCCGGAAACCCTTCCTGTGTTGTCTTGGAAATGTGTTTGGGAGCCTAGATATTCACTCCAAACATTTTTTGAGCTACATAATAGCAGATCCATATTTTTATATCTTGTTGTAGCAGTTTATGCCCTAGAACTGCGCTGTAATGGCTCATGGCACTTGTATAGCAGTATTTTCTCATGTATTGACATATTTTCTTAGAGGAGGCTTGTTTTGTAATGCCTGAGTGACCTGATCCTCAAGATCTTGTTCCTATTATTTACTGATATGTTTAATAAGATGGTTGTACATTTGTATCATATTATGGTGTATTGATTTGTTCACTGCTATTTCCATTATTGTGTTCAAATATTTCTGCTTCCCTATTTGGGAATCTTACAGTGGTATCAGAGCAAAATCTTGGCTTAGCCTGTGAGTTTCAGTCAATATGCTATAAGAAGAAGAAGATAAGAAAACAAGATCTAAAATGATGGAAGCAATGAGCTTTGTCTCATCACTTTTCAGATCTTTGAAGAACCTCTCCAAGGAGGTAAAGCAAATTAAAGAGGAGAGATGTAATGAGACCTCTAAAGGGTTTCAAGAAGAGGAAGGTCCTTGTACTTCCTATCAGTAGAAGAAAGAACCGGTATTGCATAGAGCTCCAAAGAAACATACTATGCCATTTTATTTTGAAGAAGAAGACAAAAGTCATGGATATGGAGGATACTTAGATCGACATGAGATTCTAAGTGAGTATCTTGCATAATATAAGGCTCAACCTAGAGCTTTTAAGGAGAATCTAACTCTCCCAAAGTTCATTCAACTCAAAGAAGAAAGAAGACCTTGTAGCAATAGATATTTATTGCCTAAATTTGATGGGTCATCCACATGTACAACAAGAGCTTGGGGAATGAATTTGGATGCATTTTTTCTACTACATCTAGTAGTAAAGAGAGAAGTTGTTGATATTGCAGCTCTGCACCTTGAGGGTGAAGCAAAAATTTGGTGGTTCAACCATTTGCCATCATGCAAGAGTGACTGCATATACAGATTTTACTCAAAGGTTGATCAAGAAGTTTGACAAGAATAAATCAGAGGAGAAGAAACTTCTACCACCACTTGCTGCAAGAGTACTTGCATCAAGGGAAAGAACACTTGCACCTTTGCAAAGTGGTCTTGATCTCCTGGCATTTAGAGTCCCATGCACTACTCTGGAGATGCATAAGCAGGAGGAGACTTATACCAGCGCTTATGTAGCCATAGAGGAGTAGTCATCATCATCAGTAGTTGGGGAAGTCATCACACTGGAGGAATGAACCCTTGTAGTAGTACAAGATGTTCCCAAGCTTTACCAATGTATGCACATATTTCCATTTCTTGTTATTTCAGTACATCATATGGAGGATTATGGAAACATGACATCAGGGAAAATGCATGAACTAGAGTCAAAGCACATTGCTGATTTGGAGCAGTAGACTATCACTGCGCTGAGGATCCTTGATTTTTTCAAGGAGGAGGTATACAATCATCCTGGTTATTAATTTTTGAGATGCACACAACTCTTGGGGTTGGAGTGTATATTTTTGGAGGATAGGATGAGTATTGTCCTAAACAATGCGATGCAGAACTATGTCTTCATCATTGAGCATGATCTTAAGACAGCAAATGCACCATCATGGGGATCAACAACGCTGTCATTGAGTAGAAGTGATGAGTTGGGGGCCCAACCATTATTGGAGTATTCCAATGACCATTATACATGTGTAGCAGGGGATAGGAAGATGGTTGATGAGAGACACCTTATCTTCCATTGTTATGATGGATCTTTCTTGATGAGCACTTGCTCAATGAGAAGTTTTTTCCTACATCTTATTTGGATCCTTATGGCTTCAACTTGGTCATCGATGAGTGGTATTAATTTGGAGAGATCTAGGAGATTACATTTCAACATCCCATGAAATGAAAAGATAGAAATCTGATTTGGGAAAGTGGTATTCTCCTTTGGAGGAATACCAATTTTGAGCATGATGATAGACACTCACCATTGGTTGGATGGGTGATATTGATGAGTAAGAGGCTGGAAAGCCACTTGCAGATCTATGACACAGGGCAGCAGGAGGCAAGGCTACGTTGGCTACTCTTGAAAGAGTTTGGTCATCATGTGACACATTCTATTTCAAGGGATATGTTGGTGGATGGGACTTGGCATAGTACTTCCATCATATATCAGCAAGGATTTTGGGTGTATTGGGGTGATGTGATATCTTTCATGTCAACCATCATGTTGCTTCTCTATGGTTTATATGGTGATGGTGTGGAGAGGCAACAAGAGTTTTTATTGCTTTGGAAATTCTTGGGAGAGGATGGGATGATTTTCTCCCATACTTTGCATGATGTTTCAGGAGTAGGTGATGGCACCATCATGGTGAAAAGGGGCTACTCCCTAACCTTGGAGGATTAGGAGGTACTTCCACTTTGGAAGAATCTCCCATATATAGCAGCATTATGGTAGATGACTTTGACAATTGGCATGTCAAAAAATGGATCTATGAGATGACAGGAGCCTTATTACAAAGGCCAACAGCGTCGTCACTTGGGAGCTTGGGTTTGTTGATGGAATGTTCCCAGGATCACTTCACATATGATGCACTTGATGAAAAATTAAGAGATGAGAGTGATGGAGTAGTGGATGGAGACATATATTACCATGATATGATCTTCTTGAGTTGGATCTCCAACCATAAGAAGAATGCTTTGCATGCAACACATAGTTCATTCCTTCTCATGGAGATATGCCATACCATTATGGAGGGATCATTCATGGATATTATTATCAACTTAATCTCAGTACATGGTAAGAGTTGTCTTTTTTCACTTATTGATTATCTAACACAGTATTTGCATTCTCTTGCCATTTCTATATAGTGCATTACTATACAAGAGTGCAAGCCTCTTTTTGGGCTTCATGGTCATTTTGGGACCAACATCAGTGATGGAGATAGCCATATCTTGCATGGCTTCGGGAAAGTATTGTACTATTCTTTCTATGCTCAGTTGATAAATAATGTCATTTTCTATTTACTAGTAGATGCGATTACATGCACAACTAGGAATTTGTTGGGAGGCAACTTGCCACATCATGTTCTGAAACTGCAGTTAGTAAAATTGTGCTATGAATACTTAGTAGACTATAGGTACCTTCCAGCACTATATAAAACCTTCAATACCTCTCTCATTTGGATTGCACATGATGATAATGTCATATTCCATTTATATGGGGTGGTCTGGGAAAGAACCAAAGGGTGGATCTTTGAGGATCCAATTGCCTTTTTGCTTCATGAACGAAACATTATTGCAGCCCAAATTCAGTAGCAGCTCTTCACTTATCATAAGTGGAGAGAGAGACGACGTTTATGGACAATTTGATCCATCATGTTCAGCTATGAAACTCACCTACTTTGCTAAGGTAGAGGAGATTCTCCATGAGTTACCATGTTGGAGGGTGACTTATTTTGTGTGGATGATAGCTTGGGAATGGGAGTTTCACATGGGGTGATGATTCCCAATATATTTCAGATTCCAGGCCTCAATAAGGCCTCTAGACAGCATATTGTTTCCTCCATGGGTTTTTCACTCTTTCATGATGATAACTATTTGGGATTGTCACCAAAAGCTAACTTGCATACTTGGGAGGAGCAGCTTGGAGATTTATTGATGAGACAATATCTTTTACTTTGGAGGAGCTTATCATATGAGGATGCTACAGGAGGAGGGGAGGAGGCTGTTCAGTTCTATCCTTGCAGTTGCTTGAGGAAAAGCAACATTTGGGAGGGGAGGATTGTAATATTCCTAAATTAGCATGCAGCTAATTAGAATATTGAATTTTTCTCTTGTCATTTAGCTAGATGAATAAATGGGTAGGGAGGCCCATAAATCTCTATAGTAAGAACAAAATCCCTCTTAATGTGAAAATGGATCATCTTCATAGCTGGATAAAACACCCTCATGTGTGAACATCGACTGATGCATGTGGAAAATGTCAAGTTTGACCAAATCAACAGTGCTGATATGGAGGGAGTGGATCATCAATGAGAGACAGCGTAGTGTGAATGGGAGAAAGTCTCCATGATAGTAGTAACCCTAATGAGTGGGACCCAAGGTTAGAAGGCTCACATTGTTTATAAGGATGGCAAGGCAGCCATAGAGGGATATGTTATTGATTATTGATTTTGTGGTCTGGATGACTTCTTGCACTCTCTAGCTGTTTAGCCGAGATTGTAGTGCTATTTAGCACCGGGTGTTCCCGAGTGGGGATCCAACCTCTTCCCTTGAGGTAGCCTCTAGGAAGAGTATTGTACTATCATTTCCGCACTCCGACATTCTGGCCTAGCTTCAGTCTTCAATTACAGTGTAGTATCTATTCTTATTTGTGTTGTGTTGCAGGGTGTTGTAGTGGAGGGTTGAGAAACCCACTTTCTGAGCTAGATTTTCAAGGGAGGAAGCACACGAGGTTCTTGAGCTTTCTTTCACATCTTGGCACTAGGCCAACCTATTCCCATCATCTACAGTGTAGATTTCCTCTTTGATTGTGTTATTTCAATGAGCACTTGCAGTGGAGGTTTCAGTGCTTAGTTTGGAGGGTGATATCTTCAGTGTTAGGATCAGCCTTTAACTTGTAGACTTTGTTGGAGGAGTTATATTCATTTCTTTATCATTTCAGCCACCTCCTTCGAGTATTCATTTTTGCAGTTGTAATTCAGCCCTAGGGCTGCATTCCGTCATTTTGGTATTTTGGGTATTTCCGGAAACCCTTCCTGGGTTGTCTTGGAAATGTGTTTGGGAGCCTAGATATTCACTCCAAACATTTTTTGAGTTATATAACAACAAATCCATCTTTTTATATCTTTTTGTAGCAGTTTATGCCCTAAAACTGCACTATAATGGCTCAAGGTACTTTTATAGCAGTATTTTCTCATGTATTGACATCTTTTGAAGAGTTTCCTGGATTATCCATAGTATCAGGAAACATTTGTCGATGTTTTGAATCCCAACGGGGATCCATCATCAGGACAATGGAATGAAGAAATTGAAGAAGGGTCAAAATTCATGACAATAATCTTATTCCTCTTTTCGCTCGTTTTAAACCTAAACCCCCTTATTTAATTTCTTCATTCCATTGTCCTGATGATGGATCCCCGTTGGGATTCGAAATGTTGACAAATGTTTCCTGATACTGTGGATAATCTGAGAAACTCTTCAAAAGATGATAACCACAGGAACTTAAAAACCAAAATGTATTGAGATATTTGCTTAGAGGAGGCTTGTTATGTAATGCTTGAGTGACTTGATCCTCAAGATCTTATGCCTATTATTTGCTAATATGTTTAACAATATGGTTGTACATTTGTCTCATATTATGGTGTATTGATTTGTTCACTGCTATTTCCATCATTGTGTTCAAATATTGTTGCTTACCCATTTGGGAATATTACAATGAAACAGAACCAGCAAAGCCTCATACCGCAAAAGATCCAACCAAACCTCAGGAAGATTTAGAGGGTTTTTAGGAAACAAAAAAAAGAAGCGTAATGTGAATTCCCCCTAGTTTAAGCTCAATCGCAACCAGGAAAGGACCTTACAACCTCAATCACTATAAAATTATATTTGAGGAAGGAGAGAACTTCGAGGAACCCAGATATTCAACAATAAAATAAAACCCTAAAGCTCTACCAAAGGGTAGGAATAAAAATAAGAGAAAAGTTGAGGATGAATCTTAGGAAAAATAAGCACTGACCCAACAAATAGAGGAAGCTAATATGGAAATCGATGGCACTAAGGAGGAAATCAGTAGAGAAGAATAGATCATGAGAATATTGTTGAATGAATGGAGCCATTTGGATGAACGGTTCATCCTTGAATATCAAAACCAACTATACCGAGAGGCTTTCCAACAGTGTCAAGCTAAGAAAGGGGTGATATCTCTGGATCAATCAAATCACTTGGGATCTCAACCAAGACAAGTTTTGGATCCGAATATATTAGGTAAAGGAGGAAGAAAAAGGGGTCGAAAGAATTTGCAAGAATCTAGAGAGATGGTGGAAGATATGTTGGTTAACTCGAGAAGGGTGGTGCCACTGTCAACAGTTTTCCACCAAATCAACAAGCCTTCTCAATCATTATTAGCTCCTGGAATGTGAGAGTCCTCAATAGTAGAGGAAATAAAAGATATTTTAAAGATAGACTTAAAAGAGACAAACTGAGCATTATGATTATCCAATAAGCTAAAATTAAATTAGATTAAAGGAAATTGTAAGGGGTTTTAAACTCCATTATGAGGTGGTACTCATGATTCCAAGGGAAGAATATGAGGGCTTTCTATTCTATGGAATCCCACTGAGATAATATTTGAATATTGGATCAACATTCTCATAATTCTCTTAGGAAAATTCGAACACACTGGTACCCCAGATTGGGCTCTATTGTCAGGGGTTTATGGGCCTAACATTCCAGGAGAGAAATGGGTTTTCCTTTAGACTATAGGAAAACTTAGAAGGCTATACTCGGAGGAGCTTTGGATTCTCAGTGGAAGTTTTAACCTGATATCGTTGTTGGATGAGAATAAGGGAGACCTTTGTGGCATGGATTATGAAATGGAATCATTTAGATACATAATCATGGAACTGAACCTAGTGGATATGCCAACAAATAATGGAGTGTATTCTTGGAATAATCGAGGTGGGAGTCCTCATCAGGTAGCATCGTGCCTTGATCTATTTCTGGTCTCTGAACAGGTGATCAGTAGAGATATTTTTACTAGAAGCCTCTATACTCGCATGCTTGGGATTGGCTAGTTGGTCGATCAGGATGGATATTGATAAGAAAATATACCCCAATAATTTCCCCTTCCGATTCGAATCTTTCTGGATGATGGACCCTTCATTTATGCAGAAAGTATAAAGATGGTGGAAAGGGAGCACAACTCAAGGAAGGAATCACATGCACACTTTCCAACTTAAGCTAAAATACATCAAGACTTATATTAAGCGTTGGAAACAAGAGGATTTTGGTAATATCATGAAAGAACAACAACAACTACAATACAAAATGCAGGATTTCCAACAAAATATCATCAATGAGGTAAAATATGAAGATCTGGTGTAGGAGGAAGGGCACTTGGTGAACCAGCTAGAAGAAAGAATAAAATGAGAATAAATTATGCGGAAACATAAATTCATAATACAATGGCTTAGGGAAGGGGAGAGAGACACTTGTTTTTTCCACAAAGCCATGATGGAGCATCGACAACAAAAATGGATATTTTCTCTTAAGGATGAATCAAGGAACATATTGGTTCGACATTAATAAATTCAAGACCTAGTTCTTAATGACTTCCAGTCCCTTCTCCATGAACATGCTCAGGATAGATCATAAGCTATTCAGTGAATCACCCTAAATATACCACATCTATTCTCTAGAGATCAAAATATGGCCCTCATGTGCATTGTTACTTTGGAGGAAATAGAGGATGTTGTCAATGGCAAGGAAAAAAAATAAAGCACCATGGCCAGATGGTTTCACGAAAGAATTGTACCAATAAGTATGGATCTGTATTGGGAAATATATACTAGACGTTGTGCAAGAGTCTTGTCGAAATCATAAGATAATTTCTGGCCTCAATTCTACATTCATAGCTTAAATCCCCAAATCGGCCAAATCTAAAGACCCCCAAGGTTTTAGACCCATTTCTTTGTGTAATATTATTTATAAGATTATCTCCACGGTTATTGACAAACGCCTTAAGCCTCTTCTTCCAGCCCTCATCTCCCATGAACAAACTCATTTCGTGGAAGGTCGTCAAATCCTTAATGGTATCATCACCTCTCAAGAACTTGTTCACTCCTTGAAGCAGTTCAAATCCCACAGCATGATGATCAAGATGAATTTATCTAAATCCTTCGATCACCTCAGTTGGTCTTACCTCATTAACATCCTCAAATATTTTGGTTTTGATCAACATTGATTAAAATCGATCTTATCCCTTATCTCATCTCTAGTATTCTCCATATTTTTGAATGGATCTCCCTCCAAGCCCTTCAATCCCTCTCGAGGCTTAAAACAAGGTGGCCCTACCTATCCTTTTATATTCATCCTAACAGCTGAAGGATTGGGTAGATATCTGAGAATGATAGTTCTTTCCTCCCAAATTAAAGGCCTACATCCTTGGGGAAATTACCTTCCCATTACCCACCAACAATTTCTGGACGACATCATGTTCTGTCAATTTTCTTTAAGGGAAGCTAGGAGAATCAAAGGTATCCTACAATATTTTATGATAGCCTCAGGTACCCTGGTGAACAATGAGAAATCAAGTATATTATTCTTTTATATCGTGATGAATATTCAAACCTTCTTGGCTAGGTTTCTTGGCTTTGGAATTGGTTCATTACCTATCAAATATTTGGGCATGCCTTTGGTGTTTAATTATTTAAAGACTTCTTTTTGGCAAGACCTTATCCAAAATATCTAATCGAAACTCAACAGTTGGTCTTTCATAGCTCTCAACTTGGCCAGTAGAATAGTTATTCTAAAATAAGTTCTTCAGTCGATACCTATCTACCAGCTCTCTAGGATGGTTGTGCCCAAAACCTCTTGTTTAGTGATGGTGGATATATTCAAAAACAATTTATGGGGTGGACCTCAACAATTGAAGAAATGGCCACTGATATCTCATACTAACCTCATAAATCACAAGATGGCAAGGGGATTAAGTCTTTGGGATCCCTTCAATTTTAATCAAGATATGGGGGCTAAAATTTGGTCGCATTGGTTAAAGGGAAACCAAAGCTTATGGAAAAATATATGGACCAGAAAATATGGTATGCCAATCTAGACAGAAGATATTCTTAGATACCGAGATCCTCTTAAGGGGTCCTCAATATGGAAATTGACGACAAGAAACAGAGACCTCATAACCCAACATTTCTTTTTGGAAATTAGAAATGAAAAAATGAAACTCTTTTGGCATGACTCATGGCAAAAAAGGTAGAATTTTCTTAGTATGCAAGATCTAGGAGAGATATTCCTATTAAAAAATAGTCATAAATATTATACAGTGGACCACTTCTAGAAGCCCTCCTAGCCGAGCTATAGATGGAGACAATCGAAAGAGTTCCAGGAATGGAAAAATCTCCCCATGTCATATCAGTGGTAGTAACTGTACAAAGAATTACAACATAGGAAAATTAAATCCATGAGGGACCTGATATGCTACAATGGGGATATTCTACCCCTGGTATACTCAACATGAAGGAAGCATATAGTCTTCGTGAAAAATATTTCCAAAATCATATACGGAAGAAGATATGTACAGGTATATTGTGGCTGAAAATAGCCTATTTCTTATGGTTGGTTTGTGGAGGGGGGATCCTCACTTGGGATCAACTTCAGAGACGTGGCATCCATGGGCCATCATTTTGTTTTTTTTGTGGTCAACATAATGAAGACTTGGAACACCTCCTAAATTCATGTTTCTTTGTAGATAAAAAATGGAGGTAGTTAGGAGAACTCTTTTTCCATCTAGACAGAGATATACAGAGCATCAAGGAATCTATCCTTTTATGTCTCAAATGTGTATTCTCGAGTCCAGTGCTAAATAGACCTTGGGAACTAGATTTGGGATTTCTCCTGTGGGCCATTTGGAAGGAAAGGAACAACATGATATTTAAATACCGTCATAAATCTCTAGAAGAAGTTTTGGAAAGGGATAACTCAGAACATTAGGGAAGCAATTTTGGCAGAAACATGGAATATAAATGATTGGCAAGTCGCCCCTCACGAAGCTAGAATTATAAACCGGTTGAATCTTTCCCCTAGTATGATAGCACCAAACTCCTGGAAACTTGCATTTTCCCATATTGTATCACCTCATCAGTTTCCTGCTCCCTCAGATGGATTCATTAAGTTAAGCTTCGATGGTGCCTCTAAAGCAAATCCAGGAACTATTGGTTTTAGGGGTCTCTTTCGGGATTCACAAAAGAGAACTAGGTTTGTATTCACAACTAATTGTGGTCATGCTAGAAACAATGAGGAAAATTTCAATGTAGTCAAACAAGGTCTTATTACGACCATTAAACTTGGCTACAAAAATTTAGTGATTGAAGGTGACTCAAAATTGGTGATTGACATCACTAAGAAGCTGAGCCGAGGAGCAACATGGGATAAGATCAGCCACAGCTGGCATACTGCATGACTGGTGCAGCAAGTGGGCGAGATTTTCCCTAATTTTGATTACATCCTTAACTCACACGTAGGGAGGGGAGGAAATAAAGCTGCATATTTCCTAGCAAACTTTAGTTGTTCTCATTTGGGAAAATCTTTGGAGATGGCTTGGCCACCCCAACCCCTGGAGGTATATTTTAATCCCTTAAAATTTCTTCTGGAGCGAGATATTAGGGACAATCAGCATAAGAGTTAAGCTACAGATCCACATCCCTGATCAGGGTGCGAGTTGGAGCCTATATGACATACCCCTATCTATTGTTTGCAATGATAATCCCAAGACACGCCTCCACCACCCTCCACATGCATAAAGCACATGGAGAGGTGGATCTTCACATGATGGTAATTAATTCCAAACCGAAAGTGGAAGAGACATTATCACAGGGCTTGTTTCCAGAGTTTTCCTCAGTAAGTTATGTAAATTTCCTGTTTGTGAATTATGTCTGAATTGGCTTTGGTCTCCACTTCACGGTGAATTTGGGAAGGCACGAGTCTTCACTAGGTGTTGGTTCAGCCTCTATTGGTTCAAAATTTGGCTCACGGGTACGTTTTTAGTTTGAATCCCTCTATATATGCTCCTATGGATCGTTATATCTATTTGTTGGTTCTCAGGAAGAATGGTTCTATTTTAATTTGGTCGATGTGGAAGGAGACCTATTTGAAATTATATATGGTTATTACGGAATTTAGAGCTGATTCTTTTGTTCATGTCTTCCTGTGTCTGTGGTGTTTGGCATTTTACTGTCACACATGGTAATGTGTTGGGTTTGGTCCATAAGGCTCCTGGTTCTCTATATTTTTACATCTTCAACACAAGGGCTTCATTTATTATATGCATGTTTTTGGTTTCGACCAAGAATTTCTAGGGTTTTGGTATATGGGCGGTTCAACTTATAATTCCATCCTTTGACTTCTCGGGAAGAGTTGGACTCATGTTTGGTTCAAGGAATTTTATTATTTCAGGTGTTTTATCTGGAACAATCGAACGAATTGGTTTTTTTTGCAGTTTCTTCCCTCTCATGTGATTACATTGGTTGTTCCCCTCTTTTGGAACAACTCCTGGAAGTCCATTGCTCTTGGGTATAAGCTTCCCTCAGGTTGGCTCATAGGGTCTAATTTTTTTGTTCATAGGCCTCACAAGTACCTTAGTTTCATTGCTTGTTCCACCTCTGGAAAGGAAAAGGCTACCCGAGGTTCACACGGTGAGGAAAAAAGTCAAAATATTCCCCTGTAGTTAGCCAACCCAACACATTTATGGCTAAATCCCATGTCGAAAGTGTATCCCATGTCGAAAGTTTATCTCTAGAATTGTAAATGAAGTGGCTAATGCATACCGTGAGGGCACCTCTGCCTAGGTCCATCAACTTATTGAATAATGGGAAGAGGAGCTAAATAAAAAAGAAGGGATTCTGGATATTGATTTGGATGATTGGAAAAATTTGGTGCCCAATCCTGGTCATTCCCAAGGTAGATCCTCTCAATATAAACAAACGCTTCATTTGTATTGGATGATGAAAAACCTCCTGGTCAAAGCTTTAGAGTAGCTTCCGTCTGGTGTGCCGTCATCCTCTCATGGGTTTCCTGATTATAGCACGAAATCTCAGAAAAATCAATTTCAACTTCAGAAGAAGAATGGTTTCCTCAACCGTATCGGACAACACATTTCATGTACCCCCCAAACTGAGCTTTCAAGCTTTAGTGTGAAGGATCTGGATCCTGTTGAGTTAGTTGATGATCAGTATCTCGGTGTCATTCCCTTTGTTTTATCTTTTATTGTATGCAATAGTCATATAATTTTGAATATGTCTATAGTTATGTTTACAATTTTCTAGACTCTAGGCAATATACAGATACTCATAATAATTTAGCGTGGATTACTAAACTTATAACATTTTTCTTTTGGATGGCTTATTATGTCATTAGGTGGCCAACAGATTTGGTTTCCCTCTCGGCAGGTTGAGGCCACCTAACCATATCGATATGGATGTAACCTGCCTTTTTTGCAGATAATGAAAAGAAAGGTCCTACCAAGCTTACAAAACAAAATTATTGGGAAAAAATATAATCAACACATTTTGATAAAATAAAAAATAGCTAAAAGAAAATCAATAAGAGTGAATATTTGTAAATCAATAGGAGTGAATATTTATTTATCATAAAGTAAACTATTTAAAATAATTAAAAAAAAAAACAAAACAAAAAAAACAAAAAACAAATTAGAATGAGAAACTTGTTCCAAACTTGCTTTGGCACTTCTCTACAGGGTCTTGGATAGAGACTCATCAAGTTCTTTGTTAAGGCACTCTTTGATGTGAAGTCAATGATTCAATTATATGCCGTGATCAAGGTGATATATTAGACAATGATAAAGATGTAATTATGCCAAGCTTTAAAAAAATAAAAGGACCCTTTAAATTATAGTTAATATCTAATTATAAAATAATGTAATTTATAATTAATATCTAATTATAAAAAATCATGAAAGATATTAATATAAAAATAAAATTATTTGTGGAGTTTTATTAAGTTAGTAAAAACTTTACTAAAATTCAAGTTTTCTTAAATAATATATATAGAAACATACATTATAACTGTATTTATAATTATCTATAAAATTTTAATTTTTTAATATATATATATATATATATATATATATATATATAATATCCATTGAAAATATTAGTTAAGTGAATCCATAAAATAAAAAAAAAGGTTTTAAACCTCAAAATTTTATGCGATAGTCAAAACCAATCAATCTATCTCCAAAAAAATTATAATATTATATAGTCAATACCAATCCATCTATCTCCGAAAATTAATAAAATATATATATATATATATTCATTTCATTTTCCCTTTTAATTATATATGTGCTTTGTAAAAGAGAACCAAAAAGGTCGGACACAAAGGATGTGATCCTCGTACCATTTGATATATTAGAAATTATGTTAAAGTAAATCTGGAGTGAATTTTTTTTTAAAGAAACGAAAAACTAAAAAAAGGAATATCTATGTGAAACATCACCATCACGATGCTGAGAGTGACAACTTATTATATCGTTGTCTTAAAGGATGAGTTAAATATATCTCAAAAAAATAACTCAGAGATATAAATCACCGGACCTTTGACTTCACATGTTTCAAGGAATAGTGGGGGATTAACTTTAGCCGTAGTCTAAAGAGGCCATGTTTTGATCCAAAATCCGGGAACGATTTTTAGAAAATCTGGCAAAGATTTGCCCAGAAACTTGTTTATAGTTGTTAAACATTAGTATTTTGAGTGCCCCAGGGGTTTTTGATAGTGCTGAATCCATTTCCACTCTCAAAAATAGATTCCAAGCACTACAACTACCTGATTTTTGCAAATTTAGTTCACCGGATTCCGGCGGATTTCTGCCGTCCGAGTTGGCCTCGGTAGACAACTCCTTAACTTTATAGCAAAAGCCAACTCACCTTACAAAGTTTAAAATACATATTTTCTATATATCGACGACATAAAACAACTACTTTATTATTACTCCTTGACCTCCTTAAATTATTACTTTAGCTAATGTTTAAAGTGTTTTATGGTTGCTTTTGTGCTTTTGGTTATTTTTCAGGAGTTTTATTATTGTCTTTTATTTTTTTTGGTTGGTCTGTGTTTTGATGTTTTACTCTGCACTTCATGGCATTCAAGCTTTTCAATAGGCGCTTAGGAGTAAACTGTATTTGATAGTAATTTTGTTTCATTGATCGGTTGATTAATTAATGAAACGATCAAAATTAATTATATATATAATTAATATCAGATTTTCAATTTTATTAGTTTAGGTTTTACTCATTTTCTACGGAGATTTGGGTACAAGTGTATATTATTGGGGTCTTTAATCTTTGTTCCTATTCTTATATATTCAAGATGTGAACTTTATATCATTAATATTTTTCTAATTTTTTTTAATTATAAAGTTAAAATTTGTTTTATAAAAATATTTTTAGAAATATTTTTTATTATTTTTAGGTTTTATGCAATTAATGAACCAAATGTCAAGATGTTCAATTTTTCTTACATGTAGAGTCCATTCATTTCTAATGACCACATCTATACCAACTTACTTACTTTTCTCCTAATTACTTTAACGAATGAATATATCTACACCAACTTAATTACTTTTTTCCTAATTACTTCAACCAACTATATTAATTATGATTTCTTGTGCTTGTGTTTTTTAAGAACACATAAGTCAACAACTTAAGGTATAATATAGCAATGTTTAGATCTTAGATCAAGAACAATCAAAATAGATTGTTCAACAATATTAGCTTCAACTTCCACTATTGATGTTTGCTAGTCTACTTGTTGATTTTTAAAAGTAGTATCTGGCCTAGTATATGGATTTTTTCTAGTCCTAGGGCTTTCTCATTTAATCATCAACCTAAGTTTCTCTTACTTTGATGAGACACATTGTTTCTGTGAGATATAGGTATTTGTGTTAATTGAAGTAAAGGACATCAGTTCTAGTTTCATATTTCTCTACCATAAGTTATGATATCATTCAATGGACATTCTTGGATTCAAGAATATAATATTGAGAATTATATATAATAAGCCAATTGTTAAAATAAGCTCAAAACCTTATATGAAAGAAATAAACCCTATCTTGGAGAAATCTCAATGTTACTACTACAACCACAAATCAATTTGGAAAACATTATAGGGCTATTTCATGCAAAATAGATCAAACAACCATAATGACAATTATGCAACACTCATCCATATATCAATCGATATGAATAAAAGAAATAAATTACTATTATATAAAATCATAAACATCAACAGAAATAACAACAAAAAAAGAGATGGGCACACATATAACTAGTAGTGTAGCTCATTGGAGTGGGCCTTGACTCCAAACTCTCACTACCTTACACTTTTCTTAGTTTACTGCAAGTTGCAAAATCAGACTAGAGCATAGCAACCAAATATTTATATTAAAGGAGCAAATGAAATTACATATGAAGTGTTAAACATCCCATGTTTACCACTAGTTTATACATTATATTACTCTGGCTTGTGTATAGTTTTATATAATAAATAACATCTAGTAAATGCAAAGACATTTTTTCTATGCGTTATACATTGTTCATTGAGAGAAAACTATGATCCATCATCCATATTTAGAATACACATCAATTGGGTAGAAACCCCAATTATCTGTCTCATTTTCCATTGTTGGTAATAGTTGTAAACATGCCAAGAATACACCTAAACCTCCAAAAAATGAATGAGAGGCAATATCATCTATGCACATGCTTCCATAGAGAATTAGGGATTATATTGGACTCTAACTAGCCCCCAAATTCTCTCTGAATAAGTGGATGATTTATAGGAATAGAGTAATGACTTTCAAAATTTTATTGTAATTTGTAATGTTGTCAAACTGTTTGAATATCCTTCCTATGTCCTTTCAACTAATTACTGTTAAGCCTTTCACATTTGATCAAATTTAACCTCTTCTCAAACCATGATTTAGTATTAAGTATGTCTTGTAATTTATCACATCAAAATATTCATTTTCATCATGCTATAAAGGGAAACAGCCAAATTATAATTCACAATATTCATGAGTCAAATTCATAAATATAGAATGATGCAAATAGGTAAATGGAGATGGAAAGAGGAGCTCTATAGGTCACAATAATACCATTTTGGGAACATGACATATCATGCAACTTACTAATCTTTATCAAGAAAACCAACACATAGGTCACACCAATTGAAGCTTAGATGATCAAATTTTTCATATGTATAGAGCCATGATGTTCACTCTACCTATGCACAATGCTCAAGTTCTACAATTTCATTCCATTCTATAAGAACTTTACAAACTCTTTTCAAACACCATATCAATGGAAAGAAGAAACATCAACCTATCCATTGTATACCAATGTTTTTTGTTGAATTGGCATAGAAATCTACTCATCGCATCACCAAATTAAATAGTGGATAAGTTGAAGGGTCCTTCTCCCTTATGCATATAGGAATATTTTTCCATCTATCATGGGAATCTAAGAGTTCTCAAATGGAATACTAAGAAAGGGTGTCCTAATATTCTACTAATTCCAACCTCTACTTTAATTAATGATAATTCCTTCCTAGAATAAAAAATTATCTTGAAATGATACTCTAAAATCACCATGGGTATGGAAAATTAGTCTCAAAAAAATAATATAGAATTGAATTCCACATTTGCATAAAAATACAAAGGTTCCTTCCATAAAATTGATTCTAAACAAGAGAGGAAAAAAATCTCAATCTTATATCTCCAATGTATGGATTAGGGTTCCATCTTGCTTTTCTTCATAAAATAAAGTTGTATTGATGCAAGTCACATAAAATATCCTGATCATGCTATGAAGTAGTAGAGAAAGTTTCCAAGAACTGATCTCTGGTGAGTATCCTATAATATTTCACTACTGAAATCTATTAGATGATGAATTTGACCCATATCTCTTGAAAAAATACTTCATATATTATATATAGTGGTATGCACATGATTCCTTAGAATGAAAGCTTGTGTTGATCAATTAGATATTACTTATAATGCTTAATCCTATCCTTCCATTGATTTTCCTGGATAAGATACATTTTGAACAACTTCTCCTTGAAATTTTGGATGGCCTATTAATATATTCTCTTATCAATTAAGCCAATATAAAAGATCTCATCATTGTTTCTATATATAGGTTGGGATTGAGTTGTAGGAGAGAATAGTTTGTCATTTTCATGTCATCCAAAATAGCATTAATGAAACTATTAGTGAATGTAATGATATTGTCATTTATTAGTTACTTAATGATATTAATCATGGTCCTCTTCTACTGATACTTCCTCAATCTCATCTTGAGAGTTCATATTCTCGCAATTTTTTTCATTGTCTTGATTTTGATTCCAACTAGAGTCATCATCAATTATCCTATCATTAGATTTAGGTTCTTCTTCTTAGGATGTTTGTTTCAATAGTTTTTTGAAATCAATAAGTTGCATCCTAGCTTCCCTAAGTTGTGTTTAAACATTTTATTCCTTTCTTTAAATCATTTTATAAGCTATGTATAACCTTTACTTGATTAAGATATGCATGCCTTTGGTATAATAATGTTTTTGGGACAAGAAAGATATTAACTCAATGTTTCTTAGAAGAAGATATTGTGAGAAATTTCTTATGTGAATTCCTGCGAGTTTGAATACTAGGGTCCTATTCACCTATTCATTCTCACCATCTGATAAACCAATGAAAATTCATTGAGGGTGAGATTACCTCCATTTATTAGCATATTCCTTCTACTTACCTTTGCATTCCTTATTTATGGATATGTTTCAACATTTGTAGAAGTAATTAGTTTTCCTTGATGAGACTCGACCGTGATATTAAGTGTTTTTGTTATATTAGGTTAGGTTGGGTCGTTAATATTCTTAGGGCTATATTGTTCTTTGTTGTTGATAATCGCATTTGTATACTTTTCATCATTTACATCTACAGTCACCCCATAAGATCATCACAGCATTATCAATTATGTAGAAAGATAAATATCATCAACAATGCAATGGAACAATAAAAGGAACATCAAAAGAAAAGCATGCTAAGATAGAGAAACTGAAATTTGGTCGAACTAGGGAAAAACCCCATAAGGGGGAAAACTTGGAATTTTATTCTTCTTCTTCTATTAGATATTCATCAATGTTCAGTTGAGATACAAAGTACTAATATCATGAGATATAGTCCAACACGTTAGGTTACCTAGGGCCTATATATGTCATAGCTTCGATTGTGAACAAGATTCATTGTTAATACTTGCCATACAATATGATTACCAATAATATAAAATTCAATGTTATTATGCAACAACATCATTGTTTCATCATTCTTGTGTAAGATCATTGAAATCATATAACTTATATGCATTGTATCATGATCACTTAGGCATAGGAGATCTTTTTTCATAAGAAGAACCAATCATGTGTACATTTTCATCTTCATACATAATTTGTAATGAAAAATCTAGCTATAATGTAATGCAAAGCACCATGATATAAGTTCATGTGAGAGTCAATATAAGTGAGTAGTCGTATAATATGAGAGATGAAGCTAGATCACATAGAAGGTATATCACTACTAGACCATTATGTATATTTATAAAAGTCACCATAAGTCATCATATTTTCATTAGGGTTACAATTTACTATTTCCATATTGAGTTAATACCATTTCACATATTATTTTCATCATGTGGGCCATCAAGAATATGATCCATAACATTATAGCACAGAGGATGCAATTATGTATAATGCAGATAAAAATTGTAATAGATTGATGCACATACCAAAACTCAATCAAGACCCTGTCAAGTAATGTGAATACTTTTCCAATATGTAACGTAGAGATACCATATATACGATTCCATTCATGAGATACAGAGGAACTATGCATCATACATATAAATTTCGTACATAAAACAAAGAGGAATTTCATATTGATTAATGCTCATATCATGAAGCAATTGAAATGAGACCATAATACAGTGATGTCATAAGTGCGAGATCATATTCCAAGTGCTCAAGGTTGAGAGTCCATGAGGTCATAGTCATTACAAAGATACTATATCGATGACGTAAGATCATTATATCATGCCATAACAATGAATAGTCTTATAAATATGCAATAAATAGACATATATGGGAGAGACTGTAACCATATATATGAGAGGCTATAAACATATATGCAAGAGATGATAATCAAGAGAGAGACCATATTTCATTAAGAGTGAAAGTATTATTACCATAGATATGTGAGAATCCTTAGATATGCAAGAGTTCAAACTTGTACATATATGCAAATGAGTGTAATAATGTAGCAGTTCTGAGGGATAGTGTCATGTATTTACTCAAATTTGCGAGAGAATAGTCATATTCGATAATATTGTAGTGCATAAAACATCTGAGAGAAATGTCATGTGGAACCTCAGGCCCATCCGAAAATCTCAGAATGATCTTTGCCATCTGAAGTACCTATTTGATATCAACACAGTTGAATATATATAGTTGTTTTCATTAACGAATGGTCACAAACCTTGGAGGAATATGACATGAATCCTTTCAAAGCTTACCTTGAACTTTGGAGGGAGACTTAAAATTAAAATTCAAACAATCACTTGAATATAAGTGCCTTCATAGTTATTTTGAGAAATAAAATTTGTGCCAAATAATAATAACAATAATTTTGAATTTCACCTTTTAGTTTTAATGGATTTCTCAAGGGAAATTCTTCTCGAAGCTACCCCATATTTTAACACTCCCTCTGAGATAAGGAAGAATTTCCATCAATATCACAAGTCTCATCTAGGATTTCTCATTATATCCACATCATGGTGAATCTAGAGAGAACATATCTCAGTCATGAGAAATACAAACAGTTTTATCAAGTCCCATCTCTTATCATCTCGTGAAAGAAGTTAAATCCATAACCAATGGTAAGGGAGATCATAACTCAAACCCTACTGGTATCATGACTTGTATCTCATCTATATCAATAAGACATTCATCTCATCATATCTCGACATAACTGTTTTCCTTTGATCATCAGTTGAACAATGATGTATTGATAAAAGAAGAATAATCATCTTAGTGGAAATTCTGGCTACTACCATACCAACTTAATCTTCAACATAGGGGAGCATCCATCTTCCACACTAATTAAATAATAAATTTGATTACCTTAAGTAGAATCATCATCATTCTCAAGTCATATCTCATCTCGGGTCATCTCTTCCCATCTCCATCTATTTAACAAGGAATAAGAATCAATGCAGGGAGCTCTGACTACCACCCAGAATCTAATGCTAAGAATCACTATCGAGGAGCCTCTAATACCACCCAAAATTCATAAATAGTAAGTATCATGGATGATACTTACCATAAGAGGTAAGGATAATACCTATCCTATTGTATATTCTAATCTTTCCAACTTTACTCTTAAGAATCAGCGGTAAAATAACTGCATCCCATAACTTAAGTGGGCTAGTACTTACCATAAAGAAAATGATCGTGCCTAACTCAAGTAGCCATCACTGATTGGCTAGATGGGTGGGAAAACAATCCCAACAAGCCTAGCTTGTGGGTAGGATGATAACTGGGGTATACTCTATCAACAAGAAAGAGAGATAATAGGAAGGATACAATGTACCGAGAGGTAAGGATCATAGACTATCCTATCTCTTGACAATTGGCAGGATATGACTTACCAAGAGGTAAGGATCACAAACTATCATATTTTCCAAAGTTCCCTCAAACTATAGGAGCTCTAAGGCTCAGTTCCTCACCCTAGGAGCTCATACTTTGGGGAAGAGCATAGCTCAGTGTCCTCGACCAACCCTAACCTTTGCCTAGGAGGGTCACATCCATCAGTCCAAGTTGCACTCTGAAGATAAAAGTATTTCCTTCTTTTCCATTAGTCATGTTGGAGCCTCACTACTTCTTTATGGATAATATCAATGTGTCCATATCTGGCACCAACTCAAACATCACACTTAATAGTTCAAAAACACTGCCTTATGTAATATATTCAAGCAACAATCCTATGAATTCATGTTCATACTGTACATCAAATCAAATATTGTGTTAGAGAAAAATCATGACATAAAGAAAACAATATTTGTTCATTGTAATGACCACCTCCCACATTTACCTAATTTCACCAATCTTCCAAGGTAAACATGAGATGAAGATTTTGACACAACCCAACTGCCAAGATTCAATTATGGAAGTGGGGCTAACAATTGAGACTTACTGACCACAAATTAACACACTACAGGGCTTAAAGGACACTCAAGGGCCAAAGAACCACCCCAAGTGACAAACTCTGAGATGGATATATTTTTCAATGACCTAGACTCCCAACTTCATGCAAAAACATGAATGAGTGCATTTGTGGCCCTCCAACCACATGAAAAACACTTCCTCCATGTGTTTGCAGCCCAAATTCTCTAGTTCAGATGGTGCGGTCTCAAGATCTGAGCCACAATTCTAGGCCAGCCTCCATACCACTTCCCAAAATTTCTTGAGACATTACAAAATGATAAATTACTTGAATACAATTATAATCGTAAGAAACTTGAATAAGACTTGACCTAACTATGCCTAACCATGACAGTCATTTCATCAAAAATATGGTGAACATGTAATATACAGGTCATGAATGCATATATAAACATACGAGTTTGAAACTTATCTGAGAATCACCAAGAAGTTATAATTCCCTCTTATAATAGTTGCAATAAAATTTTTTAGCCCATGCACTCATTAACCATCATATACTTATCAAATCCTAAACAATTCATAGCTAGAGTAAATTACAAATCCATGCTCATGACCAACTTATGATAATATTAATAACCATGACATAAAAACCATCAAATCATCATAATAACAAGTACAAGTGCTCATATATTATCATAGGAAAATAGCTCTTATTAGCTTATGCAAAATCCATCCAAGTCACGGACTTCCATGTACCACCTGACCATAGATTGGGTTGAACCAAATATTTCTTTGAGCCAATCATCCCCATGCCATATTCCAAGCATGAATGTGGGATCTCAAGGCATAAAAATCCAAGGCTTCCCATAAATCAAACCACCTCCACCCTCAAGCTACCGCAATCTCTCAAAAACCATTTAAGATATTATAATGCCCAAAATAAGGTTGGATGCCTCATATTTTCTTCACAATTACCTTGAGAAATTTTCCTGTCTCCACCCACATGTTGAGGGCTTCCTAGAGATTAAACCACCTTCACCCCCACCCTTTGGGAATTTTCCTCGAACCACCTCACTTAGTTCCAAAACCTTCGAGCAATCCAAATCTTAACCAGAAAAGAATCCCATCACACCATGGCTATCCGGAAATGGAAAAGCAAGGATAAAACCATTGTCACACCAAGAAAAACCCATGACAATGACAACAAAAGAACCAGATACACAAATTCATGTACCATGCATTCACAAATTAGTTAGGAAGTCACACATGAAACATGTTACCTACAATCTTCCTGTTGAAGCTACATGATCTAGCCTTCCTTTCTTGTCCTTTGCTTTCCTTTACTTCCTTGTCCTTAATTTGATTTCCTTTCTCCAATTCTAGATGGCTCCAAGAATGCTCCAAGTGTGCAATAGTATTAGAGAATAAAGAGAGCTCCAAAAATGAACTGACAAAAGTTGAACCACTAAAAGCTTTGAACTGATCCCCATAAGCCTTTTTATCATTGAGGCCTCTGTTTTCTTCAATTTACTCTATTTTTCCCTCAGTTTTCCTCTCGTGAAAATTTGTGACCTTTCATATCCCTTTTCTCCTATTTTCCTTTATTTTCACACATAAATGCCAATAAATGCCTCTTTTCCTTTTCCAATGCCTTTACCAATTTCCTTATCCATAATAAACCAAAATTGATACCACTAGGATGTTTTTCCAAACATTCAGCTTGGAATACATGTTCCATGAGCTTGGTCTTATTTTTCCTTTACTAACTTTATTACATGAACTTTTAACTTGGGGATATTACAAACCCTCCCCCTAGGGGGAGCACCGTCCTTGGTGTTCCATGACACCTATAACCAACAAAGCACTGAAAACAAAACATACCACTTATGGAGATTTATAACTTAGCTCAATGTAGTATTTACAATGAACAACCCACTGAAAAGAAAAACCAACCTGACAAACATGAAAACATGAAAACCATACCATTTATTGGATATTTATAACACAACTCATTGCGATATTTACAATAGTAACCATACATAGATATATACATATACCAAAACTCCTTTGCCTCAACTAGAAAACAATGAAGGATTCATAGCCAACATCTAATCAACCATCTCCGATGTAGCTTCATCGGGCCCAAAGCGATTCCACTACACTTTAACTTGCTCGATTTCTCAGTTTTGTAGCATGAGTTCTTTCCACTGCAATATGTACTTAGGCTTCAACTATAATTATCCTTTGAATCCACATGCAATACAAACCAATCAATCACATTATTAGCATCTTGGACATACTTCTTGTTGGCTCATTTGGGCTTGACCCATGTTCGATCTATGTTTCGCACCAAGAAAACCCTTGATCACTGGCCTTTTCGGAAAAGACCTGCAAGCAGATTGCAGTCTCAGCGGAGGTGACTATGGGTGGTTGCAGAACCAGGTTTCTACAACCTTTAGGGACAACGTGATGTGGCTAATCTATTGTGATAATATTATATCTTATCATATATAGTAATACTTCTCTATACAAAACCATTCACTTCGCCAAATTCAACATAACATATGAAACAATATCATAAATTGCACTGTTATAATGCACAACTATAACAATTACTTTGCAACAACTAATATTAATCAGATAGACAAGAATGCATAAGAACACAAAATATCTTCACAGAACTTCTTCTTTTCTATTAAGATGGATCTTTTAAGTACATTCAACTCTCCTGCCTGTGCACACAATTGCACGTGGTTTGTGCATTAAGTTGCAGACTATTGCAAGGTCTTTGCATACTCAACTGCAGAGCCTTTCATTCTCCACAAAAGATAGATACAAACTAGCCTGTAACCATAGAACTTACAATTCGTATTTTTACTACTTCTAACATAGCATTACATTGTTTTATATAAGAGTATATCATTACAAAACCATGGTCCACATACCATGGGATCCATAAAATAAGCAAATCTAACCCAAACCTGTTACAAAAGGAGGGGCTTTGAACCACCCCGAAGCCCCTAAGATATCACGCAGTATATCCACAATGCTTTTTTGTGTGGTATAATTTGTGCTTCACTCCTCAAAATGTGGAGAATTAGCCAAAATCGAGGCCAATTTGGGTTGCACCCAACAAGCCCCCAAGACTCACATGTGATTCATCTTGAGTCACTCAACTGCTTTTCTCTTTGATATTTTTTGCTATGTTGTTGTAGGGGGGTGGTTTTGAAATTTTGCAGCACCTCTATGACATGATTCTCCTAACTGTAGATTTTTTCCAAAAATTCCTCGATGATTGGTCATGTAGTCTTCTTTAATACTGCGTCGTCCTATTTTCAAAGCTCCTGGAGCTTCCCGTCCACCTAGTACGACAGCTGGAGAGCCTCATCCTGCCATGGTTGAGTTCTCTCTGCCAAAAATTTCTCTTCCTTCCTGAGTTTTTCGATTTGATTTTGGAGTTCCTTGCCTTCGCTACTCCTTGCGAGCTTATATGAAACTGGAAATTTCTTCGATAGTGTCTTGATTTCCTCCAACTGCTTCTTCTTCTATTGGATATCCTCCTCTATCTTCTATACATTTGGATCCTTCTGTAGCGAATTCCAAAAGGTATCCTCCAATAGTTTTCCACAGTCTGTTATTGTCCCGGAGATGCCTGCCACTGGATTCTTCAGGTCAATCTTCTACTTCTCCTATAATTTTGGTGGTGTAGTTGGTTGCAGCTTCATTTATAGCTCGCTTATCTTGAGATCATACTCAAACTTTACTCCAGCTTCCTTCTTCTTGGATTCCTTGACTGCAAGGCCAAGCTTCCCAACCTTGTCTTCTACTGGCTCCTCCTCATGGACATCCATGTCCAGAAATTCTCTGCAAGTGGCTTCGACCACTTCTTTTAGCATCTACTATTATTGTTTTATCTGGTCCTTATCCTTTATTTCTTGGACGAGATATTTCTTCAACGCAACTCGCTCTTGTTCTTTGTGAATATTTAATTTCGATGTGTGTTTCTCCCACTCCTTTAGCTCATTTACAATAAGTTGATGCAACTCATGCAATATCAGAATGGGCAGCGCTGCAAGGTTCATATTGACCTTTTTCCAATTTTTCGCTTGCTGCTTTTCTTCAGTTGTGTTGAACTGCAGAGCTCCAGTAGGGATCTATTGGACATTGGGTTCAACGCTCCCCACATATTTCGCGACAAAGACTAACTGCCTCTCATGGATCCTAACTCTGGCGATTGTAGCGGAGACTAACGCCTGTGGGTTTTAGTCTAATGGAAATCATGATTCCAACAAGTGGTATTAGAGCGATAGGTCTCAAGTTCGAAACTCACCCGACTCATGTTGGGGGGAAGATTGTTGGACATTGGGTTCAACGCTCCCCGTGTGTTTCACAGCATGGACTAACCACCTCTCGTGGATCCTAACTTTGGATATTTTAGCAGAGACTAACGCCTATGGGTTTTGGTCTGACGGAAATCGTGATTCCAATAGGATTGACATGATCCTCATCCCAAATGTTGTTTCTATCAATCTCTCTAGGTGGAGAGGTCAGCTTATCAGTGTTGGTTTTCTAGCTATCTATGCTAACAAATTTATCTCTGCAATGCTCTTCTTAAATCCTGTCAGGAGTGCATCGTAGCGATCCTTGATTTTTCCCCATGATTCCTCGCTACCTATTGAAATTTCTTCCTGATTTCGTCTATGTCCCCATTAGTAAGTGTTGAGAGTTTGGAAGCACATATTTTAATTCAAATTCTCTTCTTGATAATTACTTGTGAGCTTACTTCTTTTACTTATGTCTTCTCTTATTATATTATTATATCTTTCATCAAGTCAATTGCCAAAAACATAAGAGATACAAATTTAGGCTCTTCAAGCCAGGGCCAAAACCTCTCCCTCTTGGAGAGGAAAACCCACGAGAAATTCTTCTTATATACTTTCAATTGACAAGTATTGTGACCATGACTCAGACCCTTGACCTATGTATGCCTCCAAGACCTTGTCACTGCTTTTTCATTGACTCCTTGAGTGATCCTTCTTTTGTGCACCGTACTACAATGTTCTGCATCTTTCTGCACCAAGACTAGAGATCTCGGTCTCTACTTGTATTATTTCTTTTTCGGCTATATGAGATCCTTGCTTGATATGAGTACTCTATCATAGATTGTATCGCCTTATGCTTTACCTTGTTGACTTTACATACTTATCTTGTTTTCTTTCTACATAAAATTCCACCCTATATTATGAAGATGGCCTTATAGAGTTATGTTCATAATCATGTTCTAACTATTTCACACAATCCTTTCTTCACACTATACTCTAGGTTAATCTCTCATCTTAACATAGTCCTTCTTCAAGTTGAACGCAGAATTATATCAGTACTATAACACCGTCCTTCTTCCTACTTGAATCCACACTGTAACATAGTCCTTCTTTACAATTGAGTGTAGTCCTATATCCGCACTTACCTTTAGTCCCTCCTTCACTCTTCAATGTAGCACTTACTTCACACTTCTTTCTCATTTGTATATCCGTAGAGATCTCACCATTTTCTTCGCATTTCTTCCTCATACTAGTCTGAAGTTCTTGTTCCAAATCAACCGCAGACCATCCTTATATATACAGGACATATCTCCTTTTTGAGCCGACATGAAGGCCTATTTCTGAGCCAACTTGTGCAAGGGCATGGACGTTGACTTGTGGCATTACTTCAATGCTAAACTCAAGCCAAATCCAGAGCCATAAATTCAAGGCTTATGTGACAAGGTATTGATGCATACACGTGTGACTTGACTCTTCATAAACATGACTCTTAATTAGTACATTTATGACGAGATTAAAATCCTAAAAGACATAAAGAATAATTATTTTACCAATAATAAAACCTTTCTCATGAAACGCATGAAGCAAGCACACCAAAAATTTATTTTATTATCTTTGAATTATTCATTACATAATACATAATTACATAGTCAATTTGAAGATCGAACCTAGTTACACTTTCCAATGGTAAGGACCAAGGGCATTATGCCCTTCTACTTATCTGCCTTCTTCTTCTTCTTACTCCTTGGAGAAACTTCAATGTGAATCTTCCTTCTGCATTTATTTGTCACTATCTTCTCCTTATCATGTGCATCACCTCCAAGAGGATCTGCGCCTCCAAGAGGATCTGGTTGACTCCCATCATGCTCTGACTCTTGATCTTTTTCCTACTCTTCTTTGTACTTGTATTTTCAGCTCGAGCCTCTATGCTCCAATATTTCTTCATCGGTCTCACTATCCTCTACTCCTTCCTCCACTCCAGTCATCCATTCTGAGGGCCATTATTGTATCAATGTATCCAAATCATCTTTGGTGACTAATTATGGCAGAGGATGCCATGTCTTTATTGTATCCTTCCTAGCCTGCACATATATTCTATGGAAGTATTCTTTGAAATTCGCTACTATGTTATACTGCTGGCATAGGCTTGGGGACAACTGAGGATGTTTTTTCACCACCATATGTAGATCCATGTGTTACAATACAAAGAAAACTTGGTTCTCCTATACTCTCGATGGCTCAGTAGAATTCCACAGTGAGGCATACCATGTTGCTTCACACATATCTATGTCTACCTCTGGGAACTGCAATTCCTCCGGTTATTTCCATTCCATTAGTGTGATGATAAAAATCAGCCAAGCGTAGTGAAAGACTGAACATTTCTCCTAGGCTTCAACGCAATCCTCCAAGAACCTGGTGCACAGATGCCTAGCCTAGTTGTACTGGACCCCGTTGTTGCAATGCACAGCTAGTGAAACCACTGCTGCGGGGACTTCATTAGCTCGAAATTTGTGCATAATATTTCCAAAAAAGATATGTGTGGTGAAGTGTACTCCTTGTTTCTTGATCGAATTTATATCATAGCCTCTCTTTCCCTTGATAAATTTTAACTTCTCATTCATGTTCTGCGGTGTTTCTTTTCCTTCTTCCTTACTCCCAAACTCTTTAGCGGTATCCCTTCCTTGGTATGGAAGTGTGGTAATTCTTGCTATTATCATGTTATCAATGGGGATCTTCTTTCCCAGCCAAAGGTATCCATTGTGCAACATCATGAGCAATTGTCTTACGTAGGCAGTCTTGAGTGTGCTTTTGTCGAAATGTGCCACGTAGCAGTACAGAATATTCCAACCCTCTTTCCCACTTAAGTGGCTCCAATTTTGTAACTCCGCTCTATGGATAGTGGACCAAATTTAGTTATTTAATTGGCATGAATTGTAGATACTTAGTCTGGTCACTGAAGTCTGAATATGAAAACTTCGACTGTGGGATTCTTCCTAGCAACTCTCCCTCAAATGGTACTTTCTCTGGAAGCAATGGTGTGAATGTGCCATACTTGACATCTTCAGATTCCTTCATTGGTTTAGCATCTGGTTTCCTAGGTGGAAAGTATGGTGGATGTGGCAAATGAATTGTTGCACCCTATGTCTCCATCTATTGTTCTTCCTCTTCACTATCTTTGATAGGTTGGGGTTCTGGTTGTGGCTTGACAGACTTCTTATCTTGCTTCTTCTTGGTTCTTGCTTCCTTAGTCTGCTTCTTTCTTGGCGATGTTCGATGCACGAAAGGTGATGTTGTTGTTGATGGTGATGTTGTGGGTGCAGTAGACAGTGTTGTGGCTTCCGTGAGTCCTTATAGACCTTTCTTTTCAAAAATGCAGATGAATTCATTGGTTTTCATACAGTCATGCAATTTATGCAACTTCTCAATACTCAGTAGTTTCGGAGCTCTCAGACATAAAAGTACAAAAATATTGGCGAGATGCGGCTTTTTATAGCACTCTTGATCTTCCCACCCCACCATCAGATCAAATATTGTTTAGATCTGGATCGTTAAGTACATATCTCTTCCTAGATCCTTGCCATCATGTCTCCATAAATGAAATTTTCTGCTCCTCCAATGACAAGTTTCCCTTTTAATGGTCATATTCTTTCGGTGAACTCCAACGCACCTTATATTGTGGCAAACAACCTTTCTTACACCATGTCTCTTGTGAACTCCAACATAATCCATACTGTAGCAAAGCAACTCCCTTCGTCAAACCTCCCTTTCTGCAGAGTAGTTTATAGTCTAGTTCCCACTTTCAACTATAGATGGCACTAATACTTTCCTCCTTTTTTCTTATTTAGTGCGAAGATGTAGGGATAGGTTTTTCCCTGTACAACTTCAATCTATTGCCATTTAACCTTCCTTGAATCATTTCTCTATTAAACCTCTCCAATTTAACTACGCTGCCATCAATAATATGATTTATAATATACGAGCCCAACCAGTGGGTTTTGAATTTTCCTGAAAAATTAACAAAATTATTATCGTAGAGGAGAAAAAGGTCTCCTACATTTAACTTATGCTTGATATGTTTGTCATGCCAAGCCTTCTCTCTTGCTTTCTACACTTGATGATGGAATCCTACTACAAATATATCTTCTTCTAGAGCAACCAACTATGAAATTCTTTCCTCCATTGTTTCAGGGTTTGCATCAGTGTTCAGTGGAATCTTCATGACTCCCAAATATTTTAATATTCCTTCATATTTGAAATTTAATGGGAAATAGGTCTTGATATTCATGTAGTAATTTTTTGAGTTTTTTGAATGTCTCCTCATCCTAGTAATCTCCTATTGTTGCAAACTTATGCTCTTTTTTTGATCCAATGTTCACCTTCTTGGTCTTCAATGGTTGTGTGATATATGACGTCTCTATCTTTGGTACATGCACTTCATGGTTCCCTTTTGATTCTACTATGTCGATATTTTTGGGGTCTTTTTCTTCTTATGCAATAATATTATAGCTTCTAGTGCATACTCCATCTGGGCAGCCCAATTAGGTTGCTTCCATGCCAGCGTGGCTACTCCTTCAGAGATCTTCTCCTTTATTATCCGCAGGGCCAAATCTATTGTTGTAAATTCATCCTCAAAGTTGAATGTGAGTATAAACCCATCAACCAAGTCTACCAAGCTCATAGTACCATGTCGCAGCTCTGTTTCTAGGTACTAATTCATAGGAATTGTCTCCAATGTATGAATAAATCCATGCCACACCCATTTCTATTGTGGAATTTCATTCCATGTTGTAGTGCAGAGATGAATATGCTTTCTAGGGTCAGGTTCACCATCATATTTCTTTTTTATTTCTATTTCCACTTGTCCAAACCTAATCCACATTAATCTTCAACATACCTGTCAATATCTTATATTCTTCTTATGTGTTCCCCACCATTTATCAGGGGTAGATCCTAGGGTTGTATCCAAAGCTAACAATCTCTATTCTTCTAGTACCCTCTCTTCATAATCCTTAAGAAAATTTCTACATTACCCAAACCATCATAATAAGGAAGGTTACATACCTTCGATGCTATAGAATGAAGTACTTTCATTTTTCTTGCACAATGCTTTGTGGATATTTCATGCAATATGTTCTACCAATTCTCCAATTCTTCTTCTGAATCTAATTTGCAGGTACTATCATGATCCCAACTTAGCTTTCTATCTGTAGTAGGGTTAATATAATATTCTTCCTTTCAATTGATAGATGTTATCAATGTCTACTGTGATGTATTCTTCTCTCACTGGATCTGTATATCTGACTCCTTCTGATGGATCTAAAGGAAAAATCCCCCTCATATTACTTCCTTAAAATATCATTTTCCTCTTCTTTAGATTGATGATGGCCAGATTATCCATTTCCTAATCAATTCCAAGAAAATAATGAAAAGGTTTATTATCATCAACAATTTCTATTACTTCAAAATCATCAATGGTGCAAACTCTGTCAATATATATTGTACACCTCATAGTCTTCCCATAGGAAAGATATTTTCATGATTTTCCAATCTTAACTGAATATTTGACCATTGTAGCTTCAACTTACCCATTATTTCCCATTTTTTCTTTGTCAAATCGTTAGCATCAGAGCCCAAATCTAGAATAACCTGATCCATTTCATATTCTCCAATCTGCACACTAAGTCTCATCTCTTTGTCGGTTCTCTTATGTTGATGTTCATTATTAATTGTGTGCACCTCACTTCGCAATGTCTCTTTTGATGCACAAGAATTTATTAATTCTTGAAGCCCTTCTACAACCTTCTGTTCTCTTAGCAACTTCATACAAGTCTGCTAGAAATATCTCAAATTACCTGCTTGATCTGTTGAATGTTGTGTCGAAGGTTGATTCTGTGTCACTGCTTGGTTATGTGTCGGAAATACTGTCATGTCGTAGTTACTAGGCCCTAGATGTGCAGTATAATTCAAAGCTCCTTCATCCATAAAACTTCGTTTTGTTTCCATAAATACCTTATTTTCTCTCTGAACATAAAAAATAGGAAATTTCTCTAGATTATTTCTAACCCATGGACCTAGATTTTAGAATTCCTTCTTTTCATCTTCTTTTTCACCTCTAGGTGCAACTCCACTTTTAGTGACAATATCAATGAAAGGTTCATCAGTCCTCCTTTCAATATTCATCATTTGGATGTTCTGTGTGGGTTGTTGGTTTCTTTTCTCTTGCATCTTCTCCATCAGTACAATTAAATCTTCAATCACATGATCAAAATATTTGCAATACTTACATGTCATAGCAGGATTCTGGAAATCTCTTGAAAAATGGCATGCCTGGCTACAATTATAACAAATGATCTATCCTCTTCCTTGATCATCTCCACCACCTTGACCTCTTCCTTAATAAACTCCTTGACCAGCGCATTATCCACTGGCCTCATGTGCGCGCTCCTTTGCTTGCATTATGTAAGCATCAACGTTGTGCGCCATCATTAGGTCATAACTTCGACAACTATTCTCATCATGTCCTACTGACTTACAAAATTTTCAAAACAGGTTCCTTGGGGTCTGCACATATTTCTGCAACAAATAACTATCTTCAGAGTGATGTTGGCCTCTCATTCTACATATGTCACACCATTGACTAGATCCTACATTCAAGGGATTATGTTCTTTACTAGCCAAGTAATATTTGAAAACAGGGAAGTGTTCCTTAGAATGGTCCTCTGATTTGCATTTTGTAGACGACACTTCTCTAACTTTTTTTCCCTTCTTTATATTCTGTAATTGCAAGGTCAAGTTTTCCAGCTCACTCAAAATCTTCTGCATACCTGCATTAGTCTCCTATATTGGTGAAGCTTCCAACTTCATCACAATTTCCAAAGCTTCAGCTTGAGTTGCTATATTTTGTAGCGTTAATAGAAACCTGATATGTGGTAACAGTGCGGCTATAAACCATTGATTATGATGCTCTGGGGGTATGTTGAATCTCATTGATCTAATAAAATCTTAAATCTTTGGTCAAGCTCCTAAACAGACTCATTGAATTTATGTTTGATCTCCTTTAATTTAGTAATGCACTGTGATTGAGACTTTGACTTCTTGAACTCCTGTATCAGCGCTTTCTTGATATCTGAAAATGTACCATTTTGGGTGGTTGACTACTTCATGTACCATGTGAATACTCTATCTCGTGGCATCATAATGAGTTGCACCTTCTTTATATCTTTGTCAATGATTTTCATTGTTATCCATACAGCTTCAGCTAGAAACCAAAACTACGTTGGTTCTTCTGAACGAGTTCCTCTAACAACAAGTAGCTTAATTTAATCAACCATACCTATTTTTTGGGTGCAAGTGGGAAGGGGAGGAGGATGAGAGATAGGAGGTGTAGGGGGAAAACGTAGACCACCAAAGCCCTGACTACTACTGGATTCTAGCTTCGGTGAACTCTCAGGCTAGAAAGGGGTATACTGCGGAGTTTCCTAGGAGTTCTCTGGGTATTTTTCTTCTTTTTCACCTTCAGATTCACTTAGCAAAGGGATATAATCAATCTATAGGAAGGTCTTTGGATCTTATTCACGATATCTTTTTCCAGTATCTACTCTATACATTTTTCCACTTCGCGTTGTGTCGATTTCTTGCTCAAATTTACTTCTTCCTCCAAACATAAGTACACTAAAAATTTGATTGCATCTGCAAAACTCCCTTTTCACACAAAATGATCTTAATATAAAGCTTTAAAGAATTATGATACTTACCTCACAGTCACAGCTGAGTCTATACCAAACTTAACAATGAATCCTCCCAAGATGCTATCAATCCAGAAATCAACATTCCTTGAAATCTTGTTTTTAGTTCTCTTGAGTCGCTATATCAGCTCAGGAGTCCATGCTGTAGGCTCATCATTCTTAAAGAAATCCTTCCTTTTATTCAACCTCGACACCCATTCATACAATTCACCAGGGAATGATCTGAAGAAAATTTCATACTTCTCTGTAAAAAGATACCTTTGCAACCAAGCTTAAGATGTTAAGCATGGATTTTTGTTCTCTTGATCTTCAAATTCTCGCTCCTTCTGGACTATGCTATCTTTAATTTTCGTCTTCAAAGGGTGCCACATCCACATATCCCTCAAACATATCTCTATCCCGATAATGGAACCATTTGTTGTCTCGTTTGAGCTTGACCCAGGTTCAATCTATGCTACACACCAAAAAAACCTTTGATCATCAGCCCTTTCGGAAACAACCTGCAAGAAGACCATAGTCTCACTCGAGGTGACTATGAGTGGTTGTAGAACCAAGTTTCTGCAGACTTGAGGGACTGCGCGATGTGGTTAATCTACTATGATTCTATTATATTTTATCATATATAATCTTACTGTGTTGTATAAAACCATTCACTTACTTCACCACATTCAACAGAACATATTAAACAATATCGTAAAATACATTGTTATAACGCACAATTATAAAAATTATTTCGCAGATATTAAGTAGATAGACATGAACACATAATATCTTCAAAAAAATTCTTCTTTTCTATTAATATGGATTTTTAAGTACTTTTAGCTCTCCGACCTGTGCACACAGCTATAGGTGGTATGCGCAAAAATTTGCAGACTCTTCCAAGGTATTTGCACACTCAGCTGCAGAGCCTTTCCTTCACTACAAAAGACAAAGCTGCAGAGCCTTTCCTTCACTACAAAAGACAAATACAAACTAGCTCGTAACTATAGAACTTACAATTGGTATTTTTCCTACTTCTAACACAACATTACGTATGTTTATATAACATCATATCATTACAAAACCATGGTCCACATACCATAGGCTCCATAAAACAAGCAAATATAACCCAAACCTGTTAAAAAAGGAGGGGCTTTGAGCCACCCCAAAGCCCCTAAGTTACCATGTGGTATATCCACAATGATTTGATGTGTTGTATACTTTTCACTCCACTTCTCAAAATGTGGAGAATTAACCAAAATTGAGGCCAAGTTGGGTTGTGCCCAACACTTCTTAAGTAATGAAACATGGAAAACTTCATGGAATTTAATTGTCAGAGGAAGTGAAAGTCTATATGCCACTAGTCCAATCCTCTCAAGGATATCAAAATACCCGCAAATGTCAAGGTGCTAGCTTCGCATATGATCCCATCCTCAAGGAGCTCATTTTGGTCATAATGCACAAGTACACATGCTCCCCAACCTTAAATTCCTTAAATTCCATGTGTTGATCTGCATAACTCTTATTCGTGTCCTGTGATTCCTTTAGATTCTTTTTGATAACCTGTATTTCCTATTCCATTTATGCCAACATGTCCAGTCTGATTAGTACCATGTTCCTTGGATCACTCTATATGATGGGAGTATTGCAACGCTGGCCATAAAGTTCCTTAAAGAGACTCATATTTAAGGAATCCTGATATCCATTATTGCACACAAACTCTACCAGTGGAATATACCCTTCCCACTTCCTTTGCTGGTGCATAACATACATCCTTAGCATGTCCTATAGAATTATATTGACCCTATATTTCCATCCATAGGTTTGTAGATGATTAGTTATATTAAAATCCAACTCTATACTCAAACCTCCAAATAGTTCCTTCCAAAACCTAGAAGTGAACTTGGCATATTTTTCAGATATAATCTTCTTGGGAACACCATGCAATGTCACTATCTCCTTGATGAAGACCTAAGCTACCTCACTAGTTGAATTAGTATAATTCATTGGAATGAAGTAAGCTACCCTAGCCAACCTGTCAACCACAACCATGATGAAATCATGTTGCCTAGATGTCCTCAACAAACCTGTGATGAAATCCATGGAAATGACCTCCCATTTAAATTCAAGAATCAGAATCAGATACAATAAACCACAGGGATGTTTTCACTCTTATTTTAGCTGTTGAAAATATAAAAACCTTGCAATGAACCCAACCATGAAATTCCATCAAGATAATATTCTTAAGATCATTGTTTTCTAGCACATAGATTTTGTCCCTAAATCTCACCAAACCATCTGTCATGAGGTGATAATCTACATCTTGTTCACCTATACCCTATTTTTTAGCATGTGCTTAAGTTGTAGGTACCTGTCATCATGTTTCCCTTCCTATAAGATCTAATCATGTATATCTATCCATATGAACTCATAGTTGCACTGTGACTTATGCACACTCTTCGACTAAGAGCATCTAAAACCATGTTCACTTTACTCTTATTGTACCTCATCTTGAATTAAAAATCACTAAGTGTATCCAAAAATCTAGTTTGTATGGAATTCAGATTAGGTTTATCAAATAAGTATCTCAAACCATTGTGATCACTCATCAAGATGAACCTCATGCCAAGAAAATAGTGCCTCCACATCTTCAATACATGAATGATCATTGCCAACTCAAGATCATGAGTCACATATTTATGCTCGTGCTCATTCAACTTCCTTGTCTCATAACCTACCACTTTTCCTTACTTCATCAGGACTCCACAAGGTCCTCTCCTACAAGGATATGTACACATCACAAACTCTTTATCTATATCTGCAATATTTAGAACTAGAGTGTTTGTAAGTAACTTCTTCAACTTCTAAAAACTGGCTACACATTCCTCTGTTCATTCAAACTTCTTTCCTTTTCTCTGCAATGATGTAAGGAAATTTTTGAGAAGTTCCTGATGAACCTCCTATAATAACATGTTAACCCCATGAATGATATGACTTCATCTACATTCCTAGGAGCTTCCCATTCCATGATAACTCTGATCTTTTTTAGATCCACTGCTATTCCTTCCTTGGAAACAATGTGTCCCCAGGTAATGAACTTTTGTCTAAAATAAATTGCACTTACTAATCTTGGCATAAAATTTATGCTCTAACAAGAATCTCAAAGTTGTTGCTATATTTTCTGCATGCTCTTCCTCATTCTTAGAATATATCAATATTTCATCAATGAATACTATCACAAAATTTTCCAGATAAGGATGCAATACACTATTAATCAAACACATGAAATTATTTGGAGCATTGGTCAAACCAAAAGGAACCATAACAAACTGATAATGCCCATACCTAGTTCAGAATGTTGTTTTGTATATGTCCTCTTCTTTGATGTGTACCTGATGATACTTTGATCTCAAATCAATCTTCAAGAAAATTGTTGCTCCCTTCAACTGATCAGACAAGTCATCGATCTGAGGAAGTGGGTAGATGTTCTTCATCGTCACCTTATTCAACTTCCTATAAGCAATGCACAACCTGAGAATGTCATCCTTTTTCTTAAAAAAAAACACTAGTGCACCCCAAGGTGATACACTTGGACTAATGTATCCCTTTTCAAACATTTACTTCAATTCCACTATCTATGGAGTGCTCATCCTGTAAGGTTCCTTTGATGTTTGTGTTTCTCTTGGTACCAACTCAATAGAGAAATTCACTTCCTTATGAGGAGGAAACTGTAAAATATATGTTGGAAATACATCCCAAAACTTCTAAGAAATTGAATATCGCTTCAATACTTTTACATCCTTAACATCCTTCCTTTTGTCACTGGAAACATGCACTACAAACAACACACACCTTTTCCTACAATTGTGGTTTTCTTGCATATTTTTAATCAAGGTTTTTTTATGTAGTCTTCTTCTTACCCTAGAAAATTTTCTTTTCTCCATCATCGCCCAAGCACCCAATAGCCTTCTCATAAAAATCAACCTTAGTCCTGTGAATGTACAAACAATCCATACCTAGAACCATACTCTATGATACCAATGGAAGCACATTTAGATACGTTGATGTAGGCATACCATTCATCTCAAATGCATAAGTTCTTACCCAACCATGAACTATTTTCTTAGTACCTATAGCCAATTGCACCAACCAAGACTCTGCATGCACTTATTTTCTCAAACCACACTTATCCACCAGGTCAGGATTAACATAACTATAATTACATGCAAGATAAATAAAAATGGAAATAACTTGATCACGGAGCTTACCTTCCATCTCGATAATGAATGCTTGGTGATCCACTTGCTTATTATCAAATGTTGCATAGATCTGAGGAATGATCTGCCCACCATCCCCAACTCTCTACACCTCTTGAGCACAGTAGATATGAGTTTTGTCACCATGATACAATGAACAATCCTTCTTTCTATGATTCTTGCCACATATCCTGTTAGTATGAATCTTTCGTCGTAAAAGATCACTTTAGCTACGCATAACAAATAGCCCTAACATCGATTATGGCTGCAAAATATCTTTAAGTTTTCTACACAAATTCAGATCTAAGCATAAAAGATATTAAGCAGATAAAATATAACATGGATCAATGCATTAAATGGACAAGACAAGAAATAATAAAATAATTTTATATTATATTAAAGAATGGGGGCACCTGAGAGGAAAACAAGAAAGGTGTTTTCCGGTTCTCCTCAGTGGGATGGGTTCTTGAAAGTCCTCAGTGTTTCAGATCTAACATTCCTCTCTCTTAGTGGTGTAGAAAAACAAACATAGAACTCAATGGGAGTTCACAAAGAAAAATGGAAAATGGTGACTAAGAGTAGATCCAGAGTGATCTAATGCAATGGAGGTGACTAATGAATGGGGAAAACCCTTCTATTTATAACAAAATATTGGGGTGTTCTAGAACTCAGTGCATGAATAAAATATTATTAATCAAATTCTAGAATCACCCTTTAGGAATATTTTATTATATTTGTTGGAGGGAAAAAGGTTTTTGACTTGGGTCAATTCCTTTATTTGTAAATAACAAATAAATAAATGATTTATTTATTATTTAAGGGAAATGAGGGGAATATAATTAAATAAATAATGGTTTATTTAATTATTTATATTTGATTTAGTCAAATTTAACTAAGAATATTATTTAAATGATGATTTAAATAACTTATTCTTAGGAAATAATCAAATAAATAATGATTTATTTAATAGATTTCCTTGTTTTGGGTTAAATATGACCATGCAATATAGACAAATGTGGTGAAAGCAATTTTACTTAGGGTAAAATTGGTCTTACATGGTGTACTTGGGTTTATCTAATGATAATAGGTTAGATGACCAAAAAAATGGTGTAACAGATTGCCCCCCAACGTACGAGTGTTAGGAGAAAATCATATGACCGAAGTACATTGTAAGAACTCAATCACTAGATGACGAAAGGAAAGTGAGAGAGAGGAATGTAATGTAGTCGAAAGTGCTAAAGGACTAGACCCGAAGGAGATGAGACTTATAGGTGAAACAAGTCTCTAGTGTATGAAGTGGTACCTATGCTAAAGGCGGCGGGGGAGGCATACCTATGCCCGCCGAGACAATAGTACACACAATAAAGCACCTGAAAAACCACGGAACACAATAGTAAAACAAGTGTTGGCCTAAACATGAGCTAGAAACGAGAATGATGAATCCCACATACATGCTATGCCTGAAATAATCATAAGGACTTATACAATAATTTTGTAGTACATGAGATATAAATACACCCAAATGCCCCCTACACACGGGGGAGGGCTCGCGAAATCAGACTGATACATGCAAATTGAAGAGGCTCTGCAAGCGACTGAGGCCGATATCAGCAACTAGGAGAAGCTGCATCAAGGGCTGGAATGAAGAAGTCATCCGGGTATGTGGGGGGATACCTGCAAGGCCGCCCCCTCATGAGGGTTGAGACATCTCACACACACCTGGGTATCACCAATGGCTGTTGCTGCATCACGGAACCATCAAGTGTGGAGATCACAATCAGGCTGAAAAGAGCTCGAAGCAAGGAACACTGCCCCCTAGACCTAACTTCTGGAGTAAATGAGCTGATGTCGACAGAAGTAGGTCTTCCATAGATGAGGCAATAAGGGAACCCCAACTAAGGCACGAGAGAAAATAGTGGAGCGACGAATCAAACGGACACTAATGATGATGATGAAATGAGGGATACCGAGTAGCGGATGGACGACTTCCCTTGTTAGAGCATAAAGGACATGAATGTCTTGGCAGCGACTAACACAATATCATGAGGGATAGGGGACAATGGGACTGAAGGCCATAATATGCAACACAAGAGATGGACCAAGCAATGAAGGATGGAGGACTATAGTGGGATACGGAGGTATGCGAGATAGACTCCATGACTGATGATGACTCAACTCGGATGCTCTAGACAAGGGCGACTCGATGGTGCTACCATGCAGTGAAGGCCCAATGGGGGACCGTAAAAGCATGAGTACAATAGGGTAGCTCATGACGAAAATCAACACGAAAAAAGACAAGTAAGGAGGCAAAGTGGTGCCCCTGGTACAAGTGTTGTAAGTGAAGAAATTCAATTTTGAGAAGAGATGAAAAGATCCTTCATGGACAAAAGGTGTCCTGGTGAAGTATCAAAACATGAAAAACTAACAAACACCCATTTGAGTGCTCGGTGAGAGCTTTCCAAGGGTGCAAATGGTTTGTCAAACGGGGCTACGGTTTGGTCGCAGCTAGAGAAAGAAAAAACAGGGGTTTTTCTTCTAATAAGGCATTTTCCCTCCGAAAGAATTCATTTGCTTGTGTAGCTGTGGTGAATGTGGAGAGGAGAGAAGGCCCTAAATCTTGCGGTGATCGAAGCGGACAAACCAACCGTTGGAATTTTGATTCGTCAGTTGCGGGTAAGAGGTCTAATCCTATTCTTTGTTTTTGATGGATTCAAAGTTCAGATTAGGGCCTGAAATATCAGTAACTGCCCCTACTTCTTCCTCACGGCTGGGTCGCACTTTTTGGGGCAAACACTATGACCTGGGATGCAGGTTTGGGCCTGAAAAGTGAGACCTGGCCCAGGTTTTTGCTGAAAAGTGCGACCTGTGAGAGGGAGGTGATTTCAGTGCTGTTTTGGGCTGAGATTCAATTTTGATGCAGTTTTGTGGATCGATAGACTGACAAAATGATTTTTTTGTGCAGATATGGTAGATATATTGATCAAATGGAGAGAGAGAGACTTAGGTACATTGCGGACGAAAATCCAAGCGGATCAGGGTGTCCGTCGTGTACTGGCTAGATTTGGGGTTCTGAAATTTTTGGAGAACCTGTTGATGAGAGCTAGGGAGCCCTTGTTGGCCCAGATTATCAACTATTGGGACCTAGATCATGAGGCGTTTATAGTGCAAGGGCACAGGATCGAGCTGACGGTCCAGGATCTTTAGTTCTTGACTGGTCTCCCACCATTGGGGATGCTGGGGAATACGCAGCCCGTGTTACCACGGGGGCGTAACATTATGGATTTTGTTGAGCGACATTGTCGACCAGGCGTCCGATTCAAAGGGACTCGGATAACGGTTGGGGATATGGAGAGGTTGGAGACCCAGGCAGTGGCAGCAACAGTGTTGCGGATTTTGGGTAGCCAGGCATTCCATCACATCACTGGAGGGCAGATGATGATTGTAGAGAGTGTGTTGGGCGGGACCTACTATGGGTGGGCCCAGATGATGTTGGTGTCGTTGAAACAATAGTTTTCACTATGTAAGCGGAAAGTGAATCACGATTGTGCGTATGGGACGGTATTGTGCTCTTTCTTCTTTGAGAAGATCCCAACCTCACGACCTCATATACAGTTGCCTGATGGGGGCCCGAGAGAGCCCCGGATGCGTCGGTGGGGATGGCTACTGAGTAGAGGAGGGGGAGGGGCGGTCGGATGGGTGTTCTGACCAGACTTCTTCGCCCATTGGGATCAGATGCCATTATACATAGACGATTATCCCTATAGTGGGATGAGTTATTGGGGAGATCCAGACTTGCCGCTTCCACCTGGTCGAGTATGGAGACCCGATGGTAAGTGAAAAGCAACTAATCTGTTATGTGCATTTTAAATTTTGTGACTAGGATGCATGGTGCTAATCCTTATACTTGTTTGGAATGCAGATATAGCTCCGGTAAAACCAGCCGGATATATGGGACGTCCTGCAGCAGAAGGAGCTACAGGGGCAAGTGGATCGAGGACAGGACAGAATGAGGAGATGGCCACACTGGTGGAGGACATCCGTCGTAGATGTGAGGGACTGCTGACTGGAGTGTCAGAGCGTGGTTGGCAGGATTTAGACGACCGATACATAGAGTTGTGTATTGGGCTACCCTCGGAATGGCGAGGTATCATGCGACGCATGGCGATGGCTGGTTAGACTATGCGTGATCTATGAGCTACGAGAGCAGAGCCGTTGGCTCGGGATCCTCCAGGGAGTGATTAGGTGTAGGGCAGGTGGTGCCCCCAAATGTTTTTGTAGGGGCAAGTGGTGCCCCCCAGTTTTGTAGTTATGTTTTTGTAACATGCTATGGGCATGTCGTATGTTTCAAAGTAGTGGACTCTGAAAACACATGTTATATGATATAGATGATTTATATGCATTTTTTTGATGGTGTTTAAATGTTATGTCTTGTGTGTGATAAATTCCAGTCTAGAACATGATTTGCGATTTGATCGACGTAGTGATTTTGACTTCGAGGTATGTGGTTGAATGTAATGAATCGAAATTCACGTATCAAAAGTTTGACCCGTAAATATTGTCTAAACAGGATAGGATTATGCACACAGTAGATGCCATTAAGTTGTAAGACAATAAGCAGGGAATCTAAATACACGTGCAAATGGAGGATGTGATGGGAGAGAGCATCAGCTAGGAGACCACGGACTGCATCATACTCGACATGATTATTGGTGGCGGTACCAATGCAGATCCCATTTGCAAGGACAAGGGTATGCAAGGGGGTAAAAATAGCCCAGGCGGCTGAGGTAAGGTTTCAAGAATAGCGACTGGCGCCATCGGCATAACCAAGGTAATGAGTGGATGAGAGGGTTGAGGGAATATCATCACAAGACAAGAAAAGGGAGGAAAAGCGGGGACTCATGTTACGAAGTACATCATAGATATAGATGGGAGTATCGGGATGATGGGAAGGCAGGGAAAGGTGGTGGAAACCACAAGAGGCTGCAAAGCTACCTATATCATCAGTAGAGGAAGAAAAGTGCACATACGGGTCATTAGGGGAAATGAAAAAGGAACAAGTAAAAATATGGTCGAAATATAAAGAGTCCGAAAAAGTGGCGGAAGGGGGATCAAGAAAAACGGACGGAGTGGATTCAGAGGGGATGTACTCCGAGGGGTGTGCGGATGATGATAGGTATAAGAGAGGAGTAGCAGATTCAGACATCTCAACATCAGGGGGAGAGATGTCAATGGTAGCCGGGGGATCCTCAAGTAAACTTGACACATACTGAGCAAGGATGGGCGAGGCGGATGGATTTTTTTCAACTTCATACTCGCGAATGACCTCTAAAGAGGCTCGGTAATGCATGAGGTGAGGGAAATGGTGGGAATAATGGCCATGGACACCACACAGAGCACAGGGTTTGTTGGTGCGAAGATTCTTTGGGTTCTTGGATACGGATGAGGAAGAAACAGAGGTGTCAAGGACTATATATTCAGGGAACGCGACTTTAACCATGGGTTGGATACGGGGCAACTCAGGACAAGTATGGGTGGGATGACCGATACCATCACACAAGGCACAAGGCTTGGCGGGTGGGGGAGGGGTAGGGTCAGGTGTGGTGGTCTGGTCATTGGATGTCCCCTTGCAAGTTTTTCGTTTCTTTCCTGTAACTGTTGCAGCATTAGGAGGGTTCTGCGGAGGGCTAGGGGCACTGTGGTGGTGGAAGGAGTGACGAGGATCGGTTGTATGGGTGTCACAACTATGTATGGTTTGGGGTGGCTTGCTGGGGTCTTGGTTGGAGGATTAAGATAAAAAACGGGAATTCCCAAGGTTAAATTAGGAAGGGAAAGGGTGGCCATGACAGGGACCAAATAGACGCCGGGGGGGGGGGGGGGGGGACCAAGGAAAGGTATCTGATCGGCAGGGTAGTGACCAGGGGGGATGGCTCCCATATGGTGGAGACCTGAGGGAACTGACCGAGGAGGGTAGGGAGGTTCCTGAGTGTGATGGGAAGGGCCGGGTGAAAAAGGTTTGGTTGACTGAAGCGAAGGGCTAGGAGCAGGAGGCGGTGGGCGAGATTGAGGTTGCTGACTAGCCGGAGCAGGCTGTGGAAGGCCAGCCTGAGACGATTGCATCATGCAAACATTCGCTAAGCTGGGGTCAGAGATAGGAGGAGGGGGAGGACCAGGAAAAGTTCCAAGCAAAGAGGAGTCTTTGTAGACGCCAGGGAAAACACTGGTCAATGAATCAACAGTTGGTTTATTGGTGACAGCAGAGATGGTGGACTCAGGGGAGGTCTGAGATTTTGGTTCATGGTAGGTCAATTGGTCAATGGTGAAAATCTTTCCATTATGGGGGAAAAACATCTTGTAGTGGACTGCGGACGGGACGGCTGACATGGCATAGGTGTAACTACGCCCCAAAAGGATGTTGTAGTAAAGAGGGGCGTCGATAACTTCAACGTCGACACAAACAGTCTTGCCGGCAAGGGTGATAGGACAGTTACGAAATAGGCCAATGGGATGGGAGGCATGGCCATCCCACGCGCGAAGGGTGATGGTGGAAGGGGCCAGTTCAGGGGATCTGATCTGTTTCCAAACTGAAGCGGACATTACGCAGGTAGATGCCCCCTCATCAATAATACACCGAGCAACATTGGCGTTTCGTATTTTGACTGGGATTTGGAAAGCAACTGAAGGAGGAAGAGGGGGATGGTCTGACTGACGGGTGTCGAAAACAATCAATTGGTCATCAGCAGGATCTACAGTGCCCATGGCAGATAGCAGAGCCCTCTTTTGAGAAGGACACGACTGGAGGAGTTCCAGTGTTGAAATGGCAGTAGGAGATTGGGCCAGATCATCTACTATGCTGTATGAATGGGCAGCCCGACCAAAGGCAGCATTTCGGTGTAATGGTCCCTTAGGAAGCTTGGGATGAACCTCGGCTTTGGGCAGAGGGAGTTTTAAGGGACCATTGGGTGTCGATAGAGGCTCTGTAGGACCTGACAAGGGAGACTCGGAAACAGATGGAATGGGAGGTGTGGAATACTGACGAGACCGAGTTTGAAGGTTGAGGTCGACGGTGAGAGGAGGGTCAGAGGCCATCATGAGAATATGGTAATTAGAGGAACCAGAAGGGGACGGTTGAGTGGTTACCGAGGCATGAGGAGGTTGAGTGGCCATGAATCCTTGTTGAGGGAAAGGATCGGTAAACACAACGGGTTGGGAAGTAGTTGGAGGGGCAGGGATAGTAGGGGAGGAGTGTTGCCCCCTCACGGTGGCCTGAGATTCCAACATCTGCCGCATTTGTGGTAATAAAGGACAACCATGAGTGTAGTGACGATAAACACTGCAACAAGAACAGGGCTTATTGGTGCGAAGCGGCCTGTCCGGCTTAGGCAGAGGACTTTGTGGCTGATTGGCAGTGGTAGAGTCAAGACTGGAAGGATTGGATCCACGATTACTAGAAGTGGATTGATTGCCTTTTCTCCTTCATTGAGAGGGAGGGAAATTAGGTGCCCCCTGCTGTGCAAAGACTTGCCCTGGAGGGGGTAGTAAGTGCGGTTGTGGGGGTGGAGAAGGCAAGGGAGTGGGAGGTAAAAATGCTGGAGGAGATGGGACCCCAGGTTTTGGATAGGGATAAGAATTAGGGTGGGCAGCAGTAAGGTAAGCAGGAGGGTGGGCAAAAGGAGGAGGCATGCCGTAGCCTGAATACATGCTACAGGGAGGGGAAAAAACACCGAAGGGGCTGGCCCCTGGAGGAAAACCATGGCCCGGAAGAGGTTGGGCAGAGGTATGTGACAGGGCTCCAACGATACCGTCGGCAGAGTGAGATTCCCCCGAGGAATTAGGGCCATCGGGTTTGGGAAGGTTAGGGAGGACGGTATAAACATAACCAGATTGGGCGTAGATAAGGTCATACTTCAAGGCTATTTGGAGGGCGGCTTCTTCGGTTTGGGGAAAATGGGAGGCGACATATTTGCGAATGGGAGGTAAGAGAGAGCGAAGGAACCAGTCCATGTAAACCTGATCTTCAAAGGGGGGAGTGCGGCACAAGCTTCGTCTTCGCTGCCATTCCTGGACATAAGCAGAAAGGTGGGTCGAAGAGGATTGATGGAAAGAAGTTAAGAGTTCAGTGCCAGTGTCGTATCAGAGAGGGAGCTGGAAATAGGATAAAAAGGCTTGAGCAATGGTCGCAAAGGTGGTATGGGAAGAGGTGGCTTGATCAACATACCATTTGGAAGCTTCGACGGTAAGAATGCGTTGGAACCAACGAAGACGGATGGAGTCATCGGTGATGGAATTGGAGGAACACCACATGTGGAAAGATCGGATATGGTTAGAGGGATCTTCACTAGAAAGGCCTTCGAACTTGGGAATGTCGGAGGGGAGCTTGGTTGGCATAGCAGGCCAACTAACATCATGGCGAATAGGATCATTAATCAGCTGATTGAAGTCAGGGAGACTAAGGCCAGCCATATAAGGGAGCAATGGGGCAATCGAGGTAGGTCCCGAGGTGGTTCCACTGGAAACAGACCCAGCAGTAGTACTAGGGTCGCTGCTGGTAGTAGGCCCTGAAGTAGACATGGTAAAAGTGATAGGGGGAGAACCAGGAGTAGGGGGAGAACCCGAAAAATCAGAGGAAGAGTCGGAGTGCGGACTTGGGGGAGGACTTACTTGATCACGACGGGAAGGAGGAAGTCGACCAAGCGGAAACTGAGGGTGAAGGCCAAGAAGTCTCCGGGAAAGGCGCCTTGGGGGCGCAATGGTGACGGGAATAAGAAAAACCAATAAGGGTAGGGAGGGACAAAATCAAGTGAGGTCAAGGGCAGAAAGGTGCAGTGATAATTGATTTTAAAGTCTTTTCCAGGCGGTGTAACCAGGCGCTTCTTCACTTAGGGTCTATGTGTGGCGTGCGTTAATTTTAATTGTTTAAACCCAAACGTTTTGAGAGTAAAAGAAAAAGTGTGCTGCGTAACGGAAAAGAAATATGCAGTAAATAACACTAAAAGAACAGAAAATTAACAACTAAAGATGCAGCAATCTAACCCAAGAAGGCGGGGCTCTCAAAACTAGTCTATAAGAGGGAAAAAACTAGGCAAAGCACGCGAAAAAGAGGCCAATAGATCAAATGTCGGGAGGGGCTAGGATCTAAAGGAGAAATTTGCTGATAAGTGGTGCAGAGAACAACAAAGAGGCAGAGACAAGGTTGCTGCTAGAAAGGAGGAGATCAACTAAAACTAGAGGAGATAAGGTAGTGGCCTTAGAAATGAAACCAAAAAAAACGCTATGAGGTGATTTGAGAGGGAGAAGAACTGATCTAAAGGGATCTTAAAAGGAGGTATCAGATCGGAGAAAAAAAGGGCTGAAACTCTAGAAATTTAGACTTCTGAAACAGTAAAGACTCGTCCACAAAGAGTGGAGGGTACTAGAGCCCTAAGGGGAAATATTCCCTCTTAGTTGAGTGAAGAAAATCAGAAACAGGTCCAAACGGGCAGAGACAGAGGCTGGAAAACCCTGACAGAAGCTTCAGACAAACCCAGAAAAAGTGCTGAAAAATTTGTAGAAAACATGCAGGTCACAGGTTCAGACCTTTTTTCAATCCAGGTCACAGATTTGGGGCAGAAAAGTGCGTCCTAAGGCTCAGATCGCACTTTTTGGGCCGATAAGTGCGACCTGCAGATTTGGTTCTCTTGGCGGCAGATTTTAGAAAAATTTGTCGTCTCAGCTGCGACTGATGTCTGTCACCTGCGCAATAAGGCCAGAAACACACGGAAGTTAAAAATTTTACTGTTTAAGGGTTTTAGGGGTGAAAATCACCATTAAAATAGTAAAAAAAAAAGAAATGGAAGAGAAACCCTAGGGTCTGAAACAGCTGGATATGAAGGAATAGATAAAACGACAACGGTCGCAAAATAAAACTCATGTGGAGTCGCCAATTGTTAGTATGAATCTTTTGTCGTAAAAGATCACTTTAGCTATGCATAACAAATATCCCTAACATCGATTATGGTCGCAAAATATCTTTAAGTTTGCTACACAAATTCAGATCTAAGCATAAAAGATATTAAGCAGATAAAATATAACATGGCTCCATGCATTCAATGGACAAGACAAGAAATAATAAAAGAATTTTATATTATATTAAAGAATGGGGGCACCTGAGAGGAAAACAAGAAAGGTGTTTTCCGGTTCTCCTCAGTGGGATGGGTTCTTGAAAATCCTCAGTGTTTCAGATCTAACATTTTTCTCTCTTAGTGGTTTAGAAAAACAAACATAGAACTCAATGGGAGTTCACAAAGCAAAATGGAAAATGGTGACCAAGAGTAGTTCCAGAGTGATCTAATGCAATGGAGGTGACTAATGAATGGGGAAAACCCTTCCATTTATAACAAAATATTGGGGTGTTCTAGAACTCGGTGCATGAATAAAATATTATTAATCAAATTCTAGAATCACCCTTTAGGAATATTTTATTATATTTGTTGGAGGGAAAAGGGTTTTTGACTTGGGTCAATTCCTTTATTTGTGAATAAGAAATAAATAAATGATTTATTTATTATTTAAGGGAAATGAGGGGAATATAATTAAATAAATAATGGTTTATTTAATTATTTATATTTGATTTAGTCAAATTTAACTAAGAATATTATTTAAATGATGATTTAAATAACTTATTCTTAGGAAATAATCAAATAAAAAATGATTTATTTAATATATTTCCTTGTTTTGGGTTAAATATGACCATGAAATATAGACAAATGTCGTGAAAGAAATTCTACTTAGGGTAAAATTGGTCTTACATAGTGTTCTTGGGTTTATCTAATGATAATAGGTTAGATGACCAAAAAAATGGTGTAACATATCCAACACTACAATGTTTCTCTACCACTAACCTTATTCTACTACTCTCTAGGCTGAGACCCATTTCCCTTCTCAACTGCAATAAACTTCTGGTAAAGAGAAAAAATTTCCTTCTCACCTGCATCCTAAGGTATTCCTTGCTTCAGTGGAAATTTTCCTCTAGTCTTTTCATTCCCTTTGAAATCCTACTTAGACTTGGTATTACGCTTCAATTTCTCATAACAACGCTTTAGATTTCCAGTGTCCTCCTCCAGCGACCGAGGATTATCATACTCAGTTTGATCCTTAAATGCTGATGGTAGTCCATTAGTGAACCTTTGAAATTTTTTATTCTCATCCTTAAGATAAGGCCCATACCTGAACAAATTGAGGAACCCCATCATGTATTCCTCGTATGTCATAGATCCCATCTTCAACTCATATAAGTCCTTGGTATTTTCGTCATAGTATCTCTCAGAAAAGTGCTTCTTCCTTAAGAATCTCTTGAATTAATTCCAAGTCAAATCATTTTTCCTAATATCTCTACCATGCTTCACATCTTCCCACCAAATTTCTACTTTCCCTTTGATATTGAAAATAGCTATCCTAGCCTTCATGTTCTCTATGTATCATGTATCTCAAATAAATTCTTAATTTCAAGCAACCATACCTCTACATCTTTTGGATTCTTCAGCTCTCCATCAAATTAAGGTGGCTTGGATTTCTTGAACTAATCTGGAATGTATCCCCTCTCACTACTTTTGTAAGAATGATAGAAATGATGACCATGCTACATGTTTGAACCAAAACTAGAATCGAACTTGTAGCTAATGCCTCTCATGCCAGGTGTATCCAAGAACCTACCATATATGATTTTGTCATCCTAGTCCAACATGTCACCTCCATGAGATCTGCTACCATATTCCCCATTATTCATGTCGTCCTATCCATAATTGATTTATGGTTCTCCCTACCTATGCAAATATGACAAAATCTGAAGGATAACTGCATTGATTTTTGCTTGTTTTTTCTGTGCCCTAGCAAGTATTTCTCGTGACTGAATGATCATGTCATTATCTTCCTTGAAACTTGAGATGTATGCCTTTAAAATTCTCAAGGTGTTTACTATGTTAGGAGAGTATTGATATCTTGGTTGCTCATATGATCTATAAGGAGAATCTTGCGAACTTTAGTCCACCATTTTTCTAGTCATCCCTGGCCTTCTTCATCCTGCAAACATACCATCTCAGATAACCAAATATAAACATAATCAACATACTTCAATGAAGTTCATGGGAGGTTGTCTCATCTAAAAAATCAATCTAGTTTAGTGTGACACACATACATACATAATCATATCAATATATTGACATCACACATGATAATACTAACTGCATACAGTGACCTCATGTACAATAACCATAACCATGACAGTTCATGTATAAAAACCACATATACATTGACATGCAAGTATGAAAATCACTTTTACCCTGAGGTCCAGTGCTGCAACCTCGCTTTGATACCACCTTGTAACCACCCCTTCCCACATTTATCCAATTTCACCAGTCTACCAAGGTAAACATGAGATGAAGAGTTAATGTGACATGAATTGACCTCCAAACTTCAGTTATGGAAGTGGGGCCGAAAAATAAAACTTATTGACCACAAAATTACATCCTCCAGGTCTTACAGTACACTCAGGGGCCAAAGAACCACCCCAGGTGGACAAACCTTGAGTTGGATAGCTTTTCAATGACCTAGACTCCCAACCTCATGCACAATCCTACATGAGTATGATTTTGACCCTCCAACCGCATGCACAACAATAACTCCATGAAGTTGCAACCCAAATTATCCATTTTATAGGGTGTGGTCCCGATATCTTAGCCACAATTTCAAGCCAACCTCCAAACCATTTCCTAGACGTTCTTGAGACTTTCTAGAATGATAAATGACTTGAAGACAATGCTAATCAATCAAAACTTGAACAAGGATTTGACCTAACCACCCCTAACCATGGCATTCAATTCATCAAACATATGGTGAACATGTAATCTACGAGTCATGAATACATATTTGAGCATAAGAGTCTAAAACTTATCTGAGAATCACCAATACGGTCTAATTCCCTCTCATAATAGTTTCCATAACATTTTTTATCCCATGTATTCATTAACCATCATATAATTATCAAATCATGAACAAGTAATATCTAGAGTACATTACAAATCCATGATCATAACCATCATATAACTAGATCAATAACCATGACATAAAAACCATCAAATCACCATAATAACATGTACAAGTGCTCATAGATTACCATAGGAAAATATCTCTTATTAACTTATGCAAAATCCAACCAATTTAGGGACTTTGACATACCACCCGAAGCTAAATTGGGTTGAACCAAATATTTCTTTCAGCCAATCACCCTCATGTGATATTCCAAGCATGAATGTGCGATCTCAAGACATAAACGATCAAGGATTCTAAAATATTAAACCACCTTCACCCTCCGGCTATTGTGATCTCACCAAAATCATTCAAGATATCACAATGCCCAAAACAAGCTTGGATGCCTCAGATTTTCTTCACCATTAGCTTGATAATATTTTTGTCTCCACCCACCTATTAAGGGTTTCCCAGAGATTAAACCACCTCTACCCCCAACCCTTGGGAATTTTCCTTATTTCACCTCACTTGGTTCCAAAACCTTTCGGAAATCCAAATCTCAAGAAAAAAAGAATCCTATCACACCATGACTATCTGAAAATGAAAAGGTAAGGCTAAAACCATTGTCACACTAGGAAAATTGGATGCCAATGAAAACAAAAGAACCAAATATACAAATGCATGTACCATGCATTCACAAATAAACTAGGAAATCACACATGCAATCTATTACCTTCAATCCTCCTACTAAAGTTTCTTGATCTAGCCTTCCTTGCATATCATTTGCTTTCTTGTCCTTCCTTTTATTTCCTATATCCAATGCTAGAGTGCTAGATTAATGCTCTAAGTGTGAAATAGTATGAGAGAATAGAGAGAGCTCCAAAATTGAACTAACAAAATTTGAACCAGTAAACACTATGAATTGATCCTAAGAAGCCTTTTTATTATTAAGGCCTCTACTTTCTTCAATTTCCTCTATTTTTCCTTCAATTTTCCTCTCATGAAAATTTGTGACCTTTCAACTCCCCTTTCTCCTATTTTCCTTTATTTTCATAAATAAATTCCAATTAATGCCTATTTTCCTTTTCCAATGCCTTTTCCAATTTCCTTAGCCATAATAAATAGAAAGTGACACCCACTAGGATGTTTTTCCCAACCCTAAGCTTGGAATACATGTCCCATGACCTTGGTCTTATTTTTCCTTTACTAACTTTATTACATGAACTTTTAATCCAGGGTTGTTACATTCATACTTTCCCCATATCACGCAAGGAGGCAACAACCAAAATCCTAAGATTGTTTCATACAACAACATTATCTTAATTCATAAAGATGCCTCTATCCCAGTGATATATGTTTGAAATTTATCTAACTGGAGGTACATGCTTACGACACAAGGATTCATCTAGATGATTTCTCATTAAATGATCCACTAGATCTAGCAACAATAATCCATCAATGCAATCCATCAAGCCATGATTTTGATAATTAACTTCCTCTAACAAGATATTATTCTATTATAATTTTACACGAACAATGAATCTTGAAACTACTTGAGGTAAACCAATCATATTAGCAATGAAATGTTAGCACAAAAATAAATTAACAAAGGAATACATTTAATAATATCAAATGTTCATCAATAAAAGTCTAGAATACTTGTTTCAATATGCTATCCTAGCTCTCCTATTCATCTATCTCAAATATTTATGAGGTCACTCCAAGTTTACAATTATTATGTAAATAATAATAGGTATTGTGATCCCATCAAGGGTATCTCCCTCTCAATGGGAAACCTCTTTAATCATCATCAACCAAGACTTCAGCCTTATTTATCATGTTACTCCATTCAATATCACATCTCTATCACATTATACAATTATTTCTACCATAATTTTGACACCATCAAATCAGTGGATCCATTTTTTCCACATTGTCAAATTTATCATGTTGTTAAGCCATCATAGCAGTTACAACTTATCAAATCCCGATTAACAAAAATATAGTCATTAGATCCCGAGTATCAATCTTACAACCACAATATTTCTATCATGTTTACCATAATCATTACAAGAATTGAAAGCAATATCAAGTTACAATATATCAAAGTCAATGTTTCTGGTTATGCTTTATCTTTAGAAAAAATTGGGATATCCAAATATCAATTATATTTAAACTATAAAGTGCATCAATATATCATATGTACTAGGAACCAAACTTACTCACATATGTTGTTAGGTCCCTATATTACTATTATAGTCCCTTATTGTTGTTAGTGTAACCCTCTTATTGTTATTGTTATACCCCTGTAACCCCAATATTGTTATTATTGTGCCCTTACTTTATTATTGTTAGGTCGGTTAGGATTACATTGTGACCCCATGGACTCTTATATAAAGAAGGAGGTTTTGGTCATTTGTATCGTCCAAAAATTGTTCATTTATGTAATGTATTGGAGGTTTCCCCCTCGAAGTGGCTATTTATAAGGCATTGATCTCTCTTTTCTTCTATTTTTGGAGCTGGTTTCATAACATTTGGTATCAGAGCTTTGGATTCTAGGGTTTCGCTGCTCCAAACAGGTCATCGTGGAATTTTCTCTATAAATTTTTTTCTAAAAAGGTTAAGAAGCTGAAATTTTTATAGAGAAAATCCAAAATCACAAGGAGCATCGTGTTTTCATATATTGGTTCACAATATTTTCAGAGATATGATCTATGGAAGTTCGGCTTTTTTGAGGCTCCCGAATTTCACCTAAAACAGGTCATCTTGGAATTTGTGCTATAAAAAAATTTCTACGAAGGTTCAAAAGATGAACTTTTTACAAAGCAAAGCCAAAATCCTGAGAAACTTCCTATAAAAATTTTAGATATTGGTTTGCAATATTTTCGGAGATATGATCTCTGGAATTTAGGGTTTTTTCAGGCTCCTGAATTTCATCTCAAAGAGGTGATTGTGGGAAAATCGTCATAACTTTCTCTTTGAGTGTTGGATTGGAATTATGTAAAAAGTAGTCGCTATTACACAGAATTTAGTTTCGTTTGTATCAATTTCAAAGTTTAAGGAGGAAACAGTGACATGTGGCATGTCGTACAATTTCACTTTGCTGAACCAGTCTATAATTAGGTCATTGTGGGAGATTGGGAATAAATTTTCCTTGAAGAATCCAGATCAGGTCAGACCTATGGCATTCAAAAGAAGATTCATAGGGCTACTACAGGGCCGAATTTAAGATATTTAAGATCTAAAATCATAGATATAAGTCAGTTTCAATATCGAGCTCCTCAAAATCAAGAAAAAGGTTTGTAATTTTTTTTCAAATTGCATAAGTCTTGTGTGAAAAATCAGTTTGAAGTGATTCCAAGGACATATTGAAGCATATATATCAGTATTGGGTTCTAAAATTCCACCTAAAAATAATTCAACACCAAATAAGCCTTTATAAGGCTCTACTATGACTCGTGAGTAGGAAGAAGCGAAACATAACATATCAAAATTACAAGAGCAAGTGCACCAAATTTCGCTCACGCAAAGAGCAAAAAAAATGAAATGGGAGTTTTGAAGAAAGGCATGGATGGTTTGAAGAATGGCATGGAAGCTAATATCAATGAAAAAATGAAAGACAACATGGAATACATGAGGAATGATCTAAAAGCAGACATGGAAGGTTAGATGACAAGGTTAATACAAGAAATGATTCCTAATGACGGAAATATAGTAGAGGAGACTCATGATGAGAAAAAAATAAATGTTAATCGTGATTTCATAAACTCTAATGTTGGATTGAAGAACCACCATATTCCAAAGATGGATATGAGTAAGTTTGATGGCAAGGATCCCATAACATGGATACTACAGATGGAGCAATATTTTGATCTCAATAATGTGCAAAACACAAAAAAGGTATGCATTACAACTTTACATTTAGAACAAAATACATTTGTATGGTATTGATGGCTTTGCTCCCATAAAAAAATTGTCACTTGGTCAATTTTTATGGAAGAAATGATAGCAAATTATGAGGATACAAAGAGCAACACCTTCTTTAGCTAATTGATAAATCTCAAACAAAAGGGTTCAGTGGTGGAGCACATTGACGACTTCCAAAAATTGAATGCAAGGGTAGTTGATATTCCAGCGGAACACAAGCTTGATGTCTTCATAGGGACTTTAAAGGATAACATCCAACATGAAGTTCGCGTTTGGGAACCTGATTCATTGGAGAAGGCATTCAGGTTGGCAGGAAAAATTGAATGTAAAATTATGGTGACAAGGAAGCCTACCACTCACATCTATAAATATTGAAGTGTTGTTACTCCTAGACTTCCATAACCTACAAGGTTGACACCACAACAATTGGAAGAAAAAAGAGCAAAAGGGCTTTGCTACAGTTGTGATATAAAATACACTAAATGTCATAAGTGTGCCGAGAAGAAATTATTCTACATAGATTGTGAAGAGGAGGAAGAAAATTAACAAGAAACTTCAAAAGAAGAGGATATACACCAGAACCAACCCTAAAATAAGAAGAAATGAGTCCAACCATATCGTGTAATGCATTGGCAGAAACTACCGCTCCTCAAACTCTCAATATAGAATGACATATCAAGAAGAAAAAGGTAATAGTGTTGATTGATTTGGGTAGTACCCATAATTTTATTCATTGTAAGGTCGCCAAGGAATTGAATTGTTTACTGTAGAAATTTCCTAAATAATGAAGATTTATCCACCAAGATTATCCTGGTCACACACTAATTCGAATTCATGCATAACACATAACCTCTTCTAAACTTGATCATCAATATGCGGAAATAGAAAGCAGATCGCATGCACACATAAACACAATATGTAATGGGGTAATCTTATAGCTGAAAACCTCCAGCTATTTTGTATATTATAATAGAAGATAACATGTAACAATACATAGCACAATATTCCTCACAAGTACTCGGTACTATCTCTAGAAGTTACACACAAACTAGCTCAGTTTTTGAACAAGTCACGGGCTCAAAACTCATCCATGTGTTTGCCTACCTCTCTTGTGCAATCCTCATTGGAAATCTCCTCCAATGCTTGTGCAAATCTCATGCACATATCGATGTCACAACTAATAGCAATCTCACCCTTTCATCTACCTCTTCCACTTGTCTTCACCGAGCTCGTCCATGCTGCTGCAGATCAAGCTGATGTGTTCTTTAGTTGAATAATGAGTTAACATTTAGTGAATTAAATAATATTTAATTCACTCCACTCATCTCTCTTTGTATTATCCGAGTTAAACTAAACACAACTAGTTCAACTAAGTTAACTTTGAACACAACTCCACCAACTTTGTTTCATCAACTCCACCAAACTCCACCACTTGAGTTCTAGCCGAAGTCAACCATGCATGAGCTCACCAAACCCCTAGGAATAGCGTAATTCCTTTTTCGGATGCATGGGCCACATACGTAGCTCCAAGCTGAAGTCTTTGCAAGAGGATAAGCTGAAGTTTATATTCCAAATATTATTAAGGGTAAATAATATTTGACTTTTCTATTTTTTAACTTTGGCGATCTAAAAAATAGAATCAAAGCCTAAATGTCTAAAAATATAGGTTCATGTATTTTTACCAAATCGACCAATCATCCAAGAATAGCATCTTGCAACTCCTAGACCATGCTCCATATGTCTAAAAATAGACATAGTCTAAAAATAGACTTTGCGCAAAAAAATAGCTGCGGGCCCACTTAGTGAAGGCGACTTCATTTCACTAAGCTCCATCATCTTGTTGCATTTTAAACACTCCCTCTCAACAAGATATGGATTATACGCAACCCCTATCCTACCTCAGTGAAATTCTAATTTTCTCCTGGTGAGCGCCTTCGTCAAGATGTCGGCATCACGATCCTCCGTGGGAATATATGAAAGTAACATGATTCTCCGCTGCACACAATCTACGATATGATGGTACACGATGTCGATGTGTTTGGATATATCATGAAATACTTTGGATTAGCCGAGATTTTACTTTGCAACTCTAGTTATCACAATAAATAACGAGTAGGCTCCAAGTGCGACCCGAACAATCCGACGAGGATCTTCCTCATCCAAATAGCCTCGCATGCGGCCAAACTTGCTGCCATGTACTTGGCCTCTCGCGAAGCCCGAGTGCCACGGATCTCTACTTCCTTCTATACTAGGAAACTATTTTCGACTGATACTAAAGATTCCTCCGGATGTGCTCTTTCGGTCCGTTGGGCTCCCCTGCCCAATCTCGCATCGATGAAGCCGCAAAGCTTCGCTCCATCCTCTGTCTGTACCACAAACCATATCCCGATGTGCCACTAAGATAATGCAATACATGCTTGCCTACCTTCCGAGAAGAGCTTGGTAGGCTTAACCATAGCTTGCGAAAGGCTGGTTAACGACATAGCATATATCGAGGTCGTGTATTGACTAGATACATAAGCGACCCCACCAGCGCTGTCGATAGACGAGTGGCATCCACTACCTCGCTGAAGTAGCATCCTCCTTCCTCCAACCACCGGGAAGAGGAGTATCCAACGAGCTTGCGACCATGCATGTTGAACCTCTCCAGTATCTCACGGGCATACTTACCCCTGAGAAACAAACGATCTACCATCTGCTGCTGCCAAATCTCCAATCCCGAGGAAATAATGAAGGAGGGCCCAAGTCCTTCATCTCAAACTCTCTAGCAAGATCCTCCTTGCATGAAAGTATCAACGACTCATCACTCGTCAAAATCAGATCATCTACATACGGTACAATGATCGAGCAACTTCCCCCTCCACAACAATTTGGTACAAGTTAGGATCCACCTCACTCTTGGAGAATCCAAGTCCCGGTAGAAATAAATGTCTATCCATGTGTACCAAGCACGAGGTGCTTGCTTCGGCCCGTACAATGCTCTCTTGAGTCGACAAACATGCGACTCACTTCGTTTGAAGATCTCGAAACCTTCGGGCTGCTCTATGTACACCTCCTCCTCAATGACTCCGGTTGAGGAACACAGGTCTTCACATCCATCGATGGATGTGCCACCCCATCTGCTTATTTGAGAGAGCTAGGATCATCCGTATGGAAGAGTACCTTGCGGCAGTGCAAAGGTCCCCCTCATAATCGATCCCCTCGATGCGCGAGAAGCCACGGGCAAAAAAATCTTTCCTTGTACTTCTCCACACTCCCAGTCGGCCGCACTGCTTCACTTTTTAGATCCATCGCAAACCCACCACTCATTTCCCTTCGGTCGTGGGACAATCTCCCATGCACTCGTTTACGACAATCGAATCATACTCTTCCACAATGGCATCTACCCATGCGGGTGGGTCCTCCACGGCTTCCTCGAAAGAGGATGGCTCAGTCATGACACATTTTCTCACAAGATCCATGTATCCGGTGTCTGGGTCCGTGGTTTGTCTCTGTCTGCTTATTTGTTAGTGTAGGTGGTCCTACAACCTTCTCTACATCTCGAGCCGGTCGCTCGGCTTACGTCAGTGCGCTTGCGCCCTCTAATGGTTGGTGGTGCATGAGTGGTATCTTCCACTCCATGAACTTCCTCTTGTGGCTAATCCACATCCGAAGCTCCTTCTTAGGAACTAATAGCTCCTCTTCTCCATGCAAGTGTGGCTCCCTCTCAAGCGAACACTTCATGGCTTTCTCCTCCCTGAAATTTGATATCTCGTCGCACTATGAGTCTTGCGATTTGTTTGGCAAATACACACGATAGTTGTGGGGTGTATTAGTGTACCCCACAAATATCCCAACCTCTACGGTCGGATCCGGCTTCTTTCTGGCATCCTTCATCACATGCATGTAGATAGGTGAGCCAAAAATCCTCAAATGAGAAATGTCGGGCCTCTTTCCGGAAAACGCCTCCTCGGGTGTACTCATGCCAAGTCTCTTGTGAGGACAACGGTTCCGCACATACACTGTAGTATTGCATGCCTCAGCCCACAAGTGAAGGGGTAGGCCCACGATCATGCAACATCGCCCGTGCAACACCCACGATCATTTTGTTCTTCCGCTCGGGCAACCCCATTCTGCTGTGGGTTATGGGGTGCGATGAGCTCTCTACGAATCCCTTATACGGCTGCAAAGTCCTTGAATTCAACGAGATGAATTCACCACCATTGTCGCTCCTAAGAGCCTTCACATGCTTCCCCGATTCCTTCTCAACTAGTGCCTTGAATTCACAAAAATTTGAATATGTATCGCTCTTCTTCGCATGAAGAAGATCCGACCTCGAGAGAAATCATCAACAAAGATCACATAGTACTTGTGCTTTTGCTTTGTTGAAGCTGCGAGAAAGGACCACACACGTACGTGTGAACTCTCTCAAGGATCGTCATGGCGCGACTATCCTTCTCGTGAAAGGTGGCTTTCACAAATTTTTCCCCAAGGTACACCCCTTGCACATCTGATCCGACTATGCAAGAGTGCCCTTAGGAAGCCCGGTAGAAATCTATTGTAGTATCTTCAAGGCTCCATGGTGGAGGTGGCCCAATCTTCGGTGCCACTGCAGCTCGCCATCATCCCGACTCACCACTCCTTACGCCTTGCATGCCATTGTTGTGCCGCCATCTACTTGCTAAAGCCCGATAAAGGTTCTTGACTCGAACCCCCTATCTTCGGGTCTCTCCGGTTGTCTTCTTGCACAAGAAGGCCTTTCCCTCGCCGAAGACCACATCGTACCCCTTGTCTTCCAACATCGCCATAGAGATCAGATTCTTCATCAATCCCGGAACATGCAATACTTCCTTCAATACGAAGGGTTTACCGGACTCCCTCTCGAAGGAAATGGTACCGATCCGGTCGCACTTGTATCTACCATCATCGCCCATCTCGATGTGCACTCCAAGGTCTTTTTCCTCCAGATTTGAAAATAGATCTCGATCTCTGTCATGTGAAATGACGCACCACCTGTCTAAGAACCATACGATCCCATCACACTTGAGACCAAGCATGCGATCGGTGAAAAATCCAGTTCAAACTAGGAGGCCAATGCCTCTCCCAGCTACGAATCCAGCGGCCTTCTTATTTTTCTTCTTCTGCGAACAATTTGTGGCATAGTGTCGTCTGTTGGTGACGGTGAAAACACTTCACCTTGGACATGTCTTGCTTCTTGCCTTTCGCACTGCGAGAAGCTTTCTTGCTCTTCCCCTTCTTTGCTTTGGCATCTTATCTCCTCTTGCATGAGATCCGACCAAAGTCGCTCCCATCCCGAGCAACTTCTCCCGAACATTGATAGAGTCCTTATAGGAATGCCAAATCTTCGGAAGACCAAGGAGATCCCGAGGTCCACCAAGTCTCGATCATCGAAAATCACCCCCACACTTCCCAATTCATCTCTGCATTGAGTGAACTTCGTGAGGTACTTGGCGATCATGTCGCCTTTCTCCATCTTAATGTTTCGAGTTTATCCTTGAGCACCGGCTTCCTCTGGTCACTCTTGCTTTGGAATAGATCTCGTCAATGCTTTCCACATCGGATATGGAGAAGCTTTTCCATGCGAGTTGGATACAATGTGATCCTTCACGCCCTCCAACGAGAATCCTTCGACATTTCGCCATCTTCTTTTGCCAAGCCTCAACTTCAGCCGGGATCGGTAAGCTTTTGGACATCCATATCTATGAACTCCTTCATCCCGTTATCATCTAATACCGCCTCCATCCGGTCTTTCCATGCAACATAATTCGAGCGCCCTTAAGGGCATACTCGAGTCGCAAACCGTTGAAAGACATTTCAAACCCGGCACCAAGAAAACAATCTGTATGCAAAATTTGAATTCCAAGCTCAAAACTCAACCTTACTGGATCTGTGAGAACAAATTATTTCTAGCATAGAGATCGAGTGTAGGGGAATTTACTAGATATATCACCTTTCAAATAAAGGGATGGATCCGAGGCTACTGGCCCTGTTACGGACTCTGTTTACCAAAATAATTGTAATCAACTGTAATAGATCCCAGATGATCAATTCGCTCAGATACCATGTAGAAATTTGCTAAATAATGAAGATTTATCCACCGAGATTATCACTGGTCACACACTAATTGGAATTCATGCATAACACATAACCTCTTCTACAATTGATCATCAATATGCGGAAATAGAAACATTCGCATGCGCACATAAACACAATATGTAATGGGGAAAGCTTATAGCTGAAAACCCCTGACTATTTTGTATATTATAATAGAAGAGAACATGTAACAATACATAGCACAATACTCCTCACAAGTACTCGGTACTATCTCTAGAAGTTACACACAAACTAGCTCGAGTTTTGAACAAGTCACGGGTTCAAAACTCATCCCTTGTTTACTTTTGCCTCTCTTGCGCAATACAAGTTGGTGTAATGAGAGATCCAAGTTCGAATCTCCTTGACTTGATGCAGTGCAATATTCATTGGAAATCTCCTCCAATGCTTGTGCATATCTCATGCACAACTGATGTCACAACTAATAGCAATCTCACCCTTTCATCTACCTCTTCCAATGGTCTTCACTTAGCTGTCCATGCCATTTGTAGTCAACTGATGTGTTCTTTAGTTTAATAATGAGTTAATATTTATTGAATTAAATAATAATTAATTCACCCCACTCATATCTAGTGTATTAGCCGGTTAAACTAAACACAACTAGTTCAACTAAGTTAACACGAACACAACTTCACCAACTTGTCTCATCAACTCCACCAAACTCCGCCACTTGAGTTCTAAGCTGAATTCAACCATGCATGAGCTCACCAAACCGTTAGGAATAGCGTAATTCCTTTTTCGGGATGCATGGGCCACATCCGTAGCTCCAACCCTGAAGTCTCTGCAAGAGGATAAACGCGAAGTTTATAGTCCAAATATTATTAAGGGTAAATAATATTTGACTTTTCTATTTTTAGCCTGGCAGTCTAAAAATAGACCCCGCCCAAATTTCTAAAAATAGAGGTCCATCTATTTTTACCAACTCGACCAATCATCCAAGAATAGCATCTCGCAACTTCTAGACCATGCTCCATATGTCTAAAAATAGACATAGTCTAAAATTAGACTTTTCGACAAAAATAGCCTATGGGCCCACTTAGTGAAGGCGACTTCATTTCACTAAGCTCCATCATATTGTTGCATTTTCAAAAGTTTCCTATACCCAACACTAGAATGTCAAGTGATGGTTGCAAATGGAGGAACTATAAATTGCTACGATACCAAATGTTATGAAACCGGCTCCCAAAAATAGAAGAAAAGAGAGATCAACGCCTTAGAAATAGCCACTTTGAGGGGGGGAAATCCAATACATTACATAATTGAACAATTATTGGATGATACAAATGACCAAAACCTACTTCTATATATAGGAGTCCATGTGGTCACAATACAATCCTAGCCGACCTAACAATAATAATGTAAGGGCACAATAATAACAATATTTGGGTTACAAGGGTACAACAATAACCATAAGGGGGAATATGTATAATAGCCCAATGTCATAATATAAAGCTAACCATGGGGGAATATGTATTGAATATTCCAATGCTTTCCATTCCAATGGGAGGTGTTGATGTTGTACTAGGAGTACAATGGTTACAATCTTTGGGGACAATAGCTTTTAATTTTCAAGAAACTTTTCTTGAAATTTTTTTTCGTAAGGAAAGAAAATCAAATTACGAGGTATCGCGGGGAAGCTGAGAAAGATAATAATCTCTAATGTCATGACAAACCTTCGAAGAAAGAACAACAAGGCGTGATTGCAAAATTATGCTCACTAGAAGTTCCAACATCAAAATCTTCTATTTCTCCGGATCTCCAAAAAGTCTTGGACAATCATTCCAAGGTGTTTGAAACTCCCAAAGGACTCCCACCTATTTTTGATCATGATCATGCTATTCATTTGATTCCAGGGAAGTGTTCCTCCAAACATCAAGCCTTACGAGATATCCTTATGTCCAAATGATCGAAATTGAATGTATGAACGGAGAAATGTTAGAAGTGGTATAATTCAACTTAGTCAAAGTTCTTTCTCTGCTCCAGTAGTATTGGTTCACAAGAAGGAAGGATCATGGCGCATGTGTACAGATTATAGGGAGCTCAATAAGCTCACTATTAAAGGTAAATTTTCCATTCATGTGATTGATGAATTATTGAATGAATTACATGGATAAATTTATTTTACCAAGTTGGATATTCATTTAGGATATCATCAAATTAGAATGAAGAATGAAGATATTCTGAAAACAACATTTCGAATTCATGGGGGTCATTATGAACTTTTGGTCATGCCTTTTGGCTTTACTAGTGCACCTTCTACATTTCAAGGGTTGATGAATTCCATTTTCAAACCCTTCCTTATAAAATTTGTGCTAGTATTTTTTTGATGACATACTAATCTACAACGGGGTCTTGGAAGGATCATGTTCAACATGTTGACGGGGTGCTCAAAATATTGGAGGAGAAACAACTATATGAAAAAAACATCCAAATTTTTCTTTGGGGTGCAAAAGGTAGAATATTTGGGTCATATTGTATCTCACGAGGGTGTTAAGGTAGACCCTAACAAAATTAAATCCATTAAGGAATGGAAATTCCCCACAACCATAAATCGGTTGTGAGGATTTCTCGGGTTAACGGTGGTATTATCACAAGTTTGTCAAGAATTATGGGAGAATAGCAGCACCTCTAACAACATTATTGAAGAAAGATGATTTTTCATGGATTCCTGAAGCAACTAAGGCCTTTTAACATCTTAAAGAGGCAATGTGACTAGCACCGAGTCTTAGCTACGCCGGACTTCACAAAAACCTTTATTGTGGAATGTGATGCCTCGGGAAATGGAATTGGTGTTGTTTTAATGCAAGCGATAAGACCCAATGCTTTTGAAAGTCTGTCCAATCAAAGGAAGTATTTACATGAAGCTATTTATGAGAAGGAAATGTTGGCAATACTACATGCACTAAAGAAATGGTGACCTTACCTAATAGGAAGACACTTCAAGGTAAAAAGCGATCATGATAGCCTTAAACACTTTTTGTAACAAAGACTATATTTAGAAGAGTAGAAAAAAATGGGTCACAAAGATGTTGGGTTATGACTTTGAAATCATCTACAAAAAAATGGAAGCTAAATGTTGTTGTAGATGCACTCTCAAGAAAGGATGAAGAGGTGGAAGCATTGCTTTGTGCCATTTCTATTATCCAACTAGATTGGATAAGCTGAAGAAAGGGATGAATGGAATAAGGAAAAAGTGTGGATGCTCATTCAAAAGTTGTAGCAAGATCCTATTACGACTAATACATTTAGTTGGAAAAAATGATTCCTTATGGTACAAAGATCGCTTATATATTTGCAAGAATTCCCAACTAAAACAAAATATTCTTTTGGAATTTCACACTTATCCTTTAGGAGGACACTTAGGATGTTTAAAAACTTACCACATGATGAAGAAATAATTTCTTTGGGATGGCCTTAAATCGAATATTCAAAATTTTGTGGCAGAATGTTTGGTTTGCCAACAAAATAAATTTGAGACAATTAAGACCCGAGTCTTCTACAACCTTTATCCATTCCAAGTCAACGTTGGGAGGATATTTAAATGGATTTTATCATAGGTTTACCTAAGTCGAAGGAAGGAGTGTCATCATGGTGGTAGTTGATAGACTTACCAAGTATGCACACTTTTGTGCATTATCTAATCCATTTAAAGCAAGTACGAGTTTGCTACTGCATTTATGGAAACAATTCAAAAGATACATGGAAACCCAAAGATTATTGTAAGTGACAGAGATCCCATTTTTACTTGGAAATTTTTGGATAGAATTATTTTCTTGTTTGGGTACTCAACTAGCTCATATCTCATCTTATAATCCTCAATCTGATGGTGAAATTGAGATAGTGAATAAATGTTTGGAGGGATATCTTTGTTTTTTTGTATACGATAAGAAAACATAATGGGTCGAGCGGTTACCTCTTGTTGAATGATGGTATAAAACTTCCTTCCATATTGCAGCAAAAAATGACCCCATTTATCGCACTTTATGGATATCATCCATCATCTATCACATCTTGTTTAAGAGAAAATTATAAGGTTCAAGCATTGGAAGATCACATCTAGCATAAACAAGAAGTTCTCCAACTCTTAAAGGATAACCTAAATTTGGCACAAAATCGAATGAAACAATAGGCATATCAACATCGCGACGAGAGAATTTTTGATGTAGGAGGCTGGGTATTTTTATGGCTACAACCATACAAACAAATGTTGCTCAAGCAAGATAAAAAGGATAATAAATTATCGCCTAAGTACTATGGTCCTTACAAGGTGTTGAAAAATATTGGTACTATGGCATACAAATTGGAGCTTCCTACTTCTTCGCGGGTGCATCCGAGTTTTCCATGTTTCATGCTTAAAGAAAGCTATAGGGGGGACAAACTTCTTGTTCAAACAATATTTTCCCGAACTTAATGAGGAAGGAAAAAATCATATTGGAACACTGAAGTAGTCATGGAAACAAGAACTCGACGACTACGAAATCAATCAATTTCATAGTATCTCATCAAATGGAAGAACTTACCGACTGAAGATTCTACATGGGAGGATGATAATTTTCTAGAAGCATCAGAGCTACTCAAGTGTTGAGGACAACACTTTTTTGAAGGAGAGGGGCATGTTAGGTCCCTATATTACTAGTATAATCCCTTGTTTTTGTTAGTGTAACCCCCTTATTGTTATTGTTGTACCCCTGTAACCCCAATATTATTATTATTGTGCACTTACATTATTATTGTTAGGTCGAATAGGATTATATTGTGACCCCATGGAATCCTATATATAGAAGGAGGTTTTGGTCATGCTGTATCATCCAAGAATTGTTCATTTATGTAATGTATTGGAGGTTGCCCCCCTCGAAGTGCCTATTTTTAAGGCGTTGATCTCTCTTTTCTTCCATTTTTGGAGTTGTTTTCATAACATATGTATATGAATGGCATGCATTACTTAAGAGTACTATATGAATCAAGACTTTTACGAAGGTAATATTATTATCATACCTTAGGGCTTAACTTCCCATCCCAATGTTGCATCTAAATCATAACACTATAATAATTATGTTATACTATACATACCTCGTAATATTCACATACCTTAACAACTTGTAGCATATATACTTTGTCATCCCGCATATGCCTAGAATACTTTCACTAGCTCCCCAGAATAAGTTTGCATCAAGTTCATTTTCCTATTTTTTAGCTTCTTGTTCTGCTCCAACTTTTCTCTTCGTACACTACCTCTCTTTTCTCGCACCACTTTAAAAGAAGGATTTTATTATCACATCCTCATCGAGAAGTTAGAATTATTCAAACTCTCAAATATTCATGTAGGATTGATAAGTAATAATCAAAACAATAAATCTAAATAAGCGAGTGTCATAAAGAAATAACATAAATTTATAATATACTTATCTTTAACAAGAGGTGATCAAATCCCTCTTGAACTAGCCTTCAAGAGTCACTACTTTCCATCATCCATATGTCAATGTTTCCTTCAATTTCCTTCATTAGTATCCATACCCAATAGAGACTAGCCCATACGGGTTTACATTGAATATTTCATAGGTGTTGAAATAACTTCTTACCAATCATGCTAGGGTTTCAAGACTTGTATAGGTCAAGCCTTTATCATATCCACACCCTTCTTCCAAGCACACTTTATGGGTTTTCTTCCAAATAATAACCTCATGTTATCCATGAAACCATAATTTCACTTTCTAGAACAAAGTTACCCAAGGTTTCCTTCAAACCCTAGAATTCTTTTAGGTCTCAATGTATTCACCTTTTCCATCATGGGTGTCTTCAAGGGGGTGATGTTAATTAATTTTCTTCTAGCCTAGCTACAGATGCTATTAATTTTTTTAGGGCTATATTGTTCTTTTTTTGTTGATAATTGAATTTTTATACTTTTCAACATCTACAATTCACCCATAACATCATCACAACATTAGAAATTATGTAGAAAGAACAATATCATCACAATTCGGTGGAACAATAAAATGAACATCGAAGAAAAGAATGCACAAATAGAGACACTAGAATTTGGTTGGAGACCTGTGAAGAACCCCCATATGGGGAGGAACCCATAATTGAATTATTATTATTCTATAGATATTCATCAATGTTCGAGCTTAGGTACAAAGTACCGATTTCGTGAAAATTCCAACACATTAAACTTCATCGAGGCCTATATATGCCTTGTTAACAACTCGTTTGTGAACAATATTCATTGTCAATACTTTCCATACAATATGGTTACCAATAATATCAAAGTCAATATTATTATGCAACAACATCATTGTATCATCATTCATGTGTAATATCACTTAAATCATATGTTAACTTGTGAATTGTATCATAATCTCTTGGAAACACGATATAGCTATCGGAAGAATAACCAATCCCTGTGTACACTCTCATTTTCATACATACTATGTACTTTAGAAAGCTAGCTTGTAATGTAATGTGAGCCACCATACTCTAAGGTAATGAAAGAGTCAACATGAGCGAGTAGTATTATAATATGAGGGTTGAAGCAAGATCACATAGAAAGTATACCATTGTTAGACCACTATGTATAATTATCAAAGTCACCATAAGTCATCATATTGTCATTATGGTTACAATTCACTCTTGGCATATCGAGTTAATACGATTTCACATATTATTGTCATAATGTGGTCCATTAATAATAGGATCCATAGAATTATAACATCTAGCATGAAATGATGTAAAATGAAGAGAAACAATGTAATATATTTATGCCCATATCAATACTAATTTGATACCATGTCAAGTGATGTGAATAATGTTCCAATATGTAACGCAAAGAATGCCAATATGTAACGTAGAGATACCATACATATGATTCCATTCATGAGATCGGAGGGATTGTGCATCATACATATAAATTTCATCCATAAGAATCATATGGTGAAGTGATGCCGAGTGAGATCATAATATAGAGATTCCATAAGTGTGAGATCATTTGTCGAGCCCTCAAGGTTGATAGTCCATGAGGTCATAGTCATTACGAGAGAGGAACTCTACATCATACATATAAATTTTGTACACAATACAAAGAGGAACTTCATATTGATTAATTATTATATCATGAAGCAATGGAATTGAGATCGTATCTGACGAGGTGTCATAAGTGCGAGATCATATTCCAAGTGCTCAAGTTGAGATTCCATGAGGTTATAGTCATTAGAAAGATACTATATTAGTGATGTAAGATCAATAGATCATGCCATAAAAATGAGTATTCCTATACATATTCAATAGATAGACATATATGTGAGAGGTCGTAACCATATATATGAGAGATTGTAACCATATATGTGAGACTATAATCAATAGCGAGATCATATGCAAATATAGTGAGACAACGGTGAGGCCATATGTCATTAAGAGAAAAAAATTATTGTTGTCATAGATATGTGAGAGTTTTGACATGTACATATATGAAAAAAGAGTGCAATCCTATAGAAGTTATGAGAGAGAGTGACGTAGTTATCAGATTTGCTGGAGTATAGTCATATGCAAGAATCTTGTAGTGCATCATACACGCAAGAGAAAAGTATTTTGGAACATCATGACCATCGAGAAAATTTCATAATGATATTTTCCATATGAAGTACCTATTGGAGATCAAATCAATGGGATATATACAATTGTTGTTATTAAGGAAGGGTCACAACCCTTGGAGGAAGATGACATGAATCCTTTCGAAGTTGAACTTAAACATAAATTGGTGGGAGACTTAAAATTTAAATTCAAATAATCACTTGAATATATGTTCCTTCATAGTAATTGTTAACACTTGGAAAATCGTATAGCGAGAAGATGACATTAATTAATGTTAAGCCAAAGGATTTACGGGGCTAGAAGACATTACGAGGATCTAGAAAGTATTTAAAAAATCTCAAGGTTTGAGGAAAATCAAATTTGAGCTGGTCTTAAATGCTAATTGAGCGCATTATCCTTCAAGAAGAGTGCCTTACTGCGTGCATTTTTTTCCCGATAAGCGCACATTCCTGAGAGTGGCGAAATGTCACTATGTCTGGGACCACATAAAGCAAAGGACAAGCTACTCTTGAATTGAATTTTCCTAAGGACGACCACCAATGCCTCCTTAGACACTATGTGATCACACAATGGAATATTTGGAGCACACAAAGGAATCATACCTCTCCCTTGGGTCACCATCCACAATGTACCAATGGAGGGAAGGAGGATTTGAAATCCCCTATATAAAGCCACCATGAGATGAAGAATGGGTGATCACATTGTTATGCTGGCCATAATTGCCCAAGCAATACCGGCAGTGTGTGACCGGAAGCTAAAGACATACGGGACTCACTTGTTAGCCATCCAACAAGCTCGGTCCACACGGTAGAGAGAGAGGAGACTACACAGAGGCAAGCTTGGGATAAAAACATCCTTGCATAGGGACCTAGAACCATTGTTTAGGGGCCCTTTGGAAAGAGGGTAAAGTATCACTCTTCTCACTACCGGCACTCAATAAGAGGGGCCTAGAGCCACCATTTGCATTTTTGTGTCGTTTGACTCATTCAAAGCTTTTTTTATTTATGTTTAGTTTTAGTTTAGTTTTTAGATTACATTGGAATTCTTTTTATTTTATATGGTATGCTCATTTACTCCACTTATTTACCCTGCTGTTACCAATATTTTAAAGGCGTAAACCACACCCCTTAAGCTGGTGTTATTTCTTACATACGTGCACCAAACACACCACAACGGGATTGGCAACTCCACTAACGTTTTATTACCAATTTTATGTGGTTGTGCCTTCTTTTTGCGGGGATACCTTTGTCTATGCGGTGGAGTGGAGATTCACCTAGAGTGACGAGTCGAAGAAGAGTGGCTCCTACTTTTTACTTGCGGGATTTTTTCATGCATTTGTTCCTCACAAACGTGCGGGAGGGCACGCGTTCATTGCTTGACCCGCACATAGAAAACGCGCTTGTCTCGGCCTTTTGCACACAATTTATAGAATGAGAAATTTCTCCCTAAATTCTATCTTTTTTTGCTTGTAAAGTATTTTTCAGCCCTAATACACCTTCAGCCTGTTGGTTTTGGTACCCCATGACTTGTTAAAATTTACTTTTAGGCGCTCTACGTAGGCTTAGTTTCGGTTTTACTTCAAGTTGATTTTTTGCAAAATTTACACATAGTTAAGTAGAGGGGGAAAAAAATAACTTGCATTCCGAAAAAAATTTATGTTTTGAAAATTTTGGTACTCACACCTAGATTACTAGTCCAAGCAAGTGGCCCGGGACCACGCATGCATAGCTAATTTTACTTGTTCTCTTGTAAATTTTTTTAGTTTAGTTCAATTTTTTTCACTAGGAATTTTGGAACTAGGATTGAATTGTTTATAGAAGAGCAAGTAATCTCTTTGCTACCTTTGCACCCTCCGGTGATCCTAGGTAAGCATATGAATGCTCCATATTCATAATTCACCATCTCCCTATAGTTAGACACATATATTAACTAGGAAAATTTCAAAGCGGCCCATTATCCACACATGTTTTCCGTTTGAGCTAGGAACAATACAACATAGTTTAAATAGGGGATTTTTTTAAAGGATCAACGATATCCACACGTTAAAAATATGCTCTTGTCCACTTTATGCTCACACACACTCACCCACTAAGTGAAGCAAAGACACCTAAAACTACTTAACCAAACTCACTAAATTATCCCCCACAAGGGGCCACAAAGCGAATTTATAGCTTAAGTTAGGCTCAAGGGGGTAGGCATCCAATAATCCACCTTGATAATAATTCAAATTGAAACATAGAAGTTGTGTATTTAGGGAGCTTCAAATCCACCTATCATCCCATGGAAAAGAAAACCCGAGTGCGGCGAGACACCGTTTCAAAGGGGGTTAGGCTTAGGCGTAGTGCGTGTGGTATCATTTGGAGCTACTAGAACCAAGCGATACTCGATGCTTTATTACCTCACTACGAATAAGCCCAAGACTTGAATGCTCATCGGGACGGTGGTTCTTAGTGGCCAAAACTAGGGCAAACTTTACGCTATAGGTGACGGTGCGGGACAAGCGCCCGGACCCTCTACCCTTACCTTGGTGGATTCTATTCGGATAACTAGGGGTGTCGCCGGCTCTTACGGGACATTGTGCAGCACTCGCAAGAAATATTCTCAAGGCCCGATTACTTTTTGAGTGTGTGAGGACACATAGGTCTTCAGGATTTTTGAGTATCATACGCAAACGGACAAAAACCAATTTTTTGATTGCTTGATCGGATAGATTAATTAAAAGGAAATCTATTTTTATTTTTTTCTTTGTTTTATGTATGTGACAAAAATTTTGAAAGGATCATAGACTCTATCCTCTCAAATTTTTCCAAAATTTGGGCGACACTGACGAGTCCCAATGGAACCTTTTAGATCCATATGTCTTTTGGACCTCCCCCCCCATTACGGGATGGGTTCCGGGTCTTCTTGCCACTCAGGGCTTCAAAATACGGAACACTCGCCACGTAGTCATTGGTTTGTCCTTTATTAGGGAAGACATAGTTGGGAACCCTAGTCGGTCTCCCAACACCACACCACATACCACTCCTCCCACAACCCCCGGGGAGTGGAGGAGTGCATCCCCATATGGGAAGCCGGTGAACGCACAATAGGGTACATTGCAGACTAACCCTCATTCAAACCAAAATGTTGTGTCTTCACACATTGCAATGGTGTCAACCTCTCGGTCACCTTCCTAAGATTCATTGAATATACTTGATTTAACCAAGCTAACGAATGACCCCCATTGCGCACGATCCTACATGGCCTCTCATGCCCACAAATCTCCCTGAAATATACCAAATTTTGAAGGCAAGAAAGCGAAAGACCAGGTAATCATGATGACCTTCCACATGGTGCTCATCGCAAACAGATATCGTTGACAACACTATTCGATTGAGATTATTTCAATGCACTCTTATAGGAGTATCCACAAAATGGTACGCTGGAGCAACCCTCAACTTCACATGGAACCTTTAGTGCCCTCGCTACCGTGTTCCTAACATATTTTTAGTTACCCATTCATCATGATTCCGGAATGGAATTACTCTCATTTTTAGACAAACGCCCATCGTCCACATCTCGGACCATCTCCATGAATGGAGGCGGCGTCGTAGTTTATGTAAAGATAAACTCGACTTGATCAAGATTCTCTTATATTTTTTTCTTGAAAACTATGACGGTAGATATTTCAAAGGATGTGTGCGCAGCGAGTCCCACATCCAAAGAGGATGCAATAAGCAAAGCCCGGAAATCTTGAGATGATTTATACACGGTCGGGGATACATTTATACACATCTCGCCTAACGCCCCTACACACGAAAACTTATCAAGAAGTGCCAAGCACATCAAACTCTCTGAGATGGGCTAATTGGGTCAATGACCCGGGGGTTACCTAGGCAACAACGATAAAAAACCCCGGTTACATATACGATTATACCCAAAACGTGCCTCAACCTGGTTTTCAAAGTCATCATATTCCTCAACAAAATTTGACTAATAGGGCGCAAGCATATGACCGAGGGAGGACCTTATCACTCTAGCTCGGGGAATCCGATACGCGGAAATAAAAATTGATGAAATAAATCCCCTCCAACCGTCGAGTGCAAACCGAGGACTACATTATGCTCGGTCCCCGGCACACAACCCACCTATGCAAAACAATGCACGGAGTAAACTTTGTGCGAGTCATAACAAAAGAAACCACACCAATATAACTAGGAGAACTACACTCCTAACGTGGTAAAGAAAAAATCTAGAAACAAGCCAAAAGGGAACCCTGGACGGGGGTAACAACGATGCGCACTCACGGTCCTAGGCTAGAGGTAACTCCAACCGGAATCGAACGCAGGGAGCCCAAGCAATGCCCAACGACGAGAGAAAAAAGGCCACCTCTTTGAACAAACCATTCATGTTTGATATGTGGTGAGTACAGACACTATACTCACCACTTTCCCGATCTCCCTAAGCTAACGAAGTTATAGACTAACCAAGGACAAGGAGGATCTTCCCGGCAACCAGCCCGTGATGCAAGAATCTTTCCCCAACCAAGGGACGGTAAGCACTCACCCGCAAAATCACAAACGATTTTGAGAAAAGCGACCATGAAATCTATGCCATTTGGAGAAGATATTTTTTTCCAAACAAAGAATCGCATATCGCAACACCGCACCGTGACACCAATACGTCAAGGGCAAGTACCAGTGCACAAAAAACACCTTGGACCATTTCAAAGATGCCTATAGAACCATTGTGAAAGATGGCAAAGGGACCTAATAGGTGAGCAGGAAACTACTCCAAGCGGCCCATAATTATAGCATCTTCGACGATTTATGTAATATTCCCAATTAGCCCAAGCTAATGGGAATATACAATTTTGTCTCAATATTTTGTTTCATGAATAAAAATGTAAAGGAGGATCAATAAAAATCCTAATCAAAAAAATAAATCAATGCCACATGTGAACATGGACAAATTTGGGCTATTTACATAAGCACACCTAGGTGTGAAAAGAGGCTGAGCACTTTACCAAGTCAACAGGACCAAATCAACAGCGCTTTTCTAAATCACGATTGAATCTTCTAGAGGCACGACACGGTTTTAGTTGAAGGCTTCTCATGTGAATGCGAGCTAAATCATTAAGGTGCTTTAGGGTTTGACAAGACTTTCATCCTATAAGAGGAAGAGGAGGACAACATAATAAGGTTGTTGATTGTGCATATTTACGAATATATTGTCTATTTAGAGCATATATCATTCTCTATTGTTTACTCGAGGATAGTGTTACTTAGCACTAGGGTGTTCCTATTCGGGGAATCCCACCTCTTCCATTGAGGAGCTCTTGGAAGAGTCTTGTTGATCTCATCCACTATCGAGGCATTTGGTCAAGCTCATCTTCCAACTTCAACGAGATCCCATTTGAGGGTTTGGTTGTCCTTGTAGAGTTTGTAGAAAGTGGAGGCTAGATCTACTCGGATCTAGGCCATTCAGAGCCTCTTTTCACTGGGAAAGTCTTATATCCCATGGGCAAGAGAGTTCGAACCTTTAGAGTCGATATTTCGGATATTGGCATCGGGCCAACCCAGTGCTTCAACCTACGGTGGTTTCCATTCCGATGCTTGTGTTATACGCAAGAAGCGAAGTTGCAGGGGTGTTTTGACCCACCTTTTGAGGAGAGATCTCTGGTCTTGGGGTTTTTCCTTCACTATGGTGATCCATGGATTAGATTGCTGATCCATGTTACGTATAGATCTGATTTGCTTCTATTTTAATCATCTTCAGAAATTTCTGAATACTACTACGGATCTTGCTACTTTAGATCTCGAATCTACTCACTGTGTGCATGTTTTGATCAAAACCCCAAGGGGATCTTGTAAAGGAACCTTTCTAGTATACATATCTGATATTTTTTACACATATATGCTCTAGCTTTGGAGTGTAATATACTGACTCTGCTAGACTCTTATCACTAGTACATTTGGTGGAAATTCCGACACTTTTGTCGTATTGTTGGAAATTTCCCCAATTTCTATGAATTTTTCAAATCCCGCCACAAACCATCGCTATACCGATGTTTAGGGAGATCGTTGCTAAAGCGATGTTTATGTTTGTCGTAAAAAAAGCAATGTTTTAAACTTTTCGTCGCTCTTATGACGTTTATGGGATGAAACTTCGGAATTGCGACGTTTATTACACATTTGTCAGTATTACGACGCTTTGGAGAAAACGTCGCAAAAACGACGTTTCTCAAATAAACGTCAGTATTGCGACGTTTTGAAGCCCAACGTCACAAGACCGACATTTATTTGAAAAAATGCTACTTTTTACGACGTGTTTTCAAAACCGTCGCAATGCCGAAATAAAAAGTGACTTAAATTATTTACCATAAAATTCACTTTTGTTATCAATTATCATAACCTTTACCGTTCTAACTATTTGGTTCTCCATAAGAGATTTGAACTCTTGAAATTTATTAAAAACCTTAGACCTATTCCTTAGGAAATATATCCATGTCATCTTGGAGAAATTATTAATGAAGAAAACATAATATATGGATAGACCTAGTCATTGCATTGGTACTATCCAAAATACATTACTATTAATTAACTCCATAATTCTCTTTGCCCTTGTCGTACCAAATGGGAATTTAACATGATTTTGTTTCCCATAAATACAATATTCACATAAAGCGACTTTTAGATAGTTGCTATACAAAACTTTAATCATACCTTTGTTTTGCATAACTCAAATTATTTTTCATCCATTGTGTCACATCTTTTAATGCTACAACTGGTCTTGTTGACTAAACAAGAGGGTTGACCCATAAGTTTTATGAACATTTGCACTATTGCAACCACTTTGTTCAATATGCCCTTACAACTTGTATAATATGCCAATCTGAACACCTCTTATCAACACCATCACACCACGAATCATCTTACATGAATCCTTCTTAAATATGATATGTAGGATTGCATCACCCATTTGACTTATAAATATTAGATTCCTAGCTACCTCAAAAATATGTGGTACCCATGACAATTTTCTACTCAACAATCCTTTAGTATAACTAGTCAAATTTACCTTGACTAATTATCCTAGTGGTAGATTCATCTTCTAGATAGTCATCCCCTATGTCATATTCTTCATATTTTCAATACCACTCATATAGGGTGTCATACATGATATGATGAGGCTTCGAGTGTCGGTATTGCAACGTTTGGAGATAAGTGCCGTGTGCACCACGAGAAACTCGTTCGGGTCAAATCATGTGAGGGAGGTTGATCCATATAAAAAAATGCTAAGTTGTGACCACCCAGTGTACCTTGTGCACGTTCATGCGACCCATTTGTCATTTTTCTCCCTTATGCCTTCGACGTTCAAGCGGGTCGGGTCGGGTTGGGTTGTGTGATGTCGCCTAAGGAAATCCATTCAAGTTGGGTTTGGTTGGGTCGTGTTGTACCTTGAGGGCGCCCAAGGAAACATGTTCGAGAGGGTTGGGTCGGAGTCGGGTCATGTGAGGGTGCCCAAGGAACATGTCCGACTAGGGTCGGGTCATGTCGGGTCGTGTCATGGGGAGCCCAAGGAAACGCGTTCGGGTCGAGTCGTGTGATGCTACCCAAGGAAACACGTTCGGGGTCGGGTCGAGTCGGGTCATGCCATATTGTGAGGGTGCCCGAGGAAACACGTTCGGGCGGGTCGGGTCGGGTTAGGTTGGGTTGGGTCATGTGAGAGGTGGTCGTATCAAAAAATGCTAAGTTGTGACCACTAATGTTTCTTGTGCACGTTTGTGCAATCCTTTTTCCATTTTCTCCCACTGTGTGCCCTTCGTTCGGGCGGTCGGTTCATGCCGTGTGAGGGCACCACGGGAAACATGTTCAAGTTGGATCATCTAAGGGAGGTTGTATAAAAAATGCTAAGTTGTCACTTGCTGTGTGCCTTATGCACATTCGTGCAACCCATTTGTTCGGGTTCGTGCAACCCATTTGTTGAGTCTGCCCGACTAGGTGCGTTCGGGTCGAGTCTGTTTCGTTAGAGGGCGTTCATATCGGTTTTGCTAATTTGTGACCCCTTTGTCTACCTTGTGCATGTTTGGGCGACACTGTTTGCCATTTTTCTCCCTTGTGGCATCATTCGTTCGGGTGCACCATGTGAGGGTCGCCCGACCAAGTGCATTTGGGTTGGGTTGTTTCATTCGAGGGCGCCCGTATCGGTTTTTCTAAGTTGTGTTTCGCCCGGGGCCTTGTGCATATTTGGGCGGCCCATTTCTTGTTTGTTACCTTGTGGCATCACTCGGTCGAGCGCGTCGTGTCATGCCATGTGAGGGCGCCCGGGCCAAGTGCGTTCGGGTCAAGCCGTTTTGTTCGAGGGCTGTCATATCGGTTTTTGCTAAGTTCGACCGCACCGGATGCCTTAGTGCACATTCGGGCGGCTCCGTTTTCCATTTTCTCCCTTGTGGCATCGTTTGTTCAAGCGCGCCATGTTGCGGCGTGTGAGGGTCGCCCCAGGCGCATTCGGGTCGAGTCATTTCATTCGAGGGCGCTGTATCATTTTTGCTAAGTTGTGGCGCCCGAGTGCCTTGTGCACATTCGGGCGGCCTATTTGCTATTTACTCCCTTGTGGCATCGTTTGGTCGGGAATGCCATGTGAGGCCGCCGATTGGGCAAATTCGAGTCGAGTCGTTTCATTCGAGGGCACTCGTATCGGTTTTGCTAAGTTGTGACACTGCGGTGCCTTGTCTTGCATGTTTGAGTGGCCCATTTTCTATTTTCTCCCTTGTGGCATTGTTCGTTCGGGGCGCGTCGTGTCGCGTCATGTGAGGTCACCCCGACCGGGCGTGTTCGGGTCGGGTCGTTTTGTTCGAGGGTGCCGTATGCTGAGTTTGCTAAGTTTTGACCACCCGGGTTCCTTGTGCACATTCGGGTGGTCTATTTGCCGTTTTTCTCCCTTATGGCATCGTTCGAGTCGGAGCGCCGTGTCACACCATGTGAGGTCGCCCAACGCTGGGCACGTTTTGGGTCGGAGTTGTTTCGTTCGAGGGCGCTGTATCGGCTTTTCTATGTTGTGACGGCCCGGGTGCATTATGCACATTCAAGCGGCTTGTTTTCCATTTGCTCCCTTATGGCATCGTTCATTCGGGCGCGCCGTGTTGCTTCAGTGTGAGGTTGCCCGACCGGTCGTGTTCGGGTCGCAGCCGTCGTTTCGTTACGGGCGCCGTATCGTTTGCTAATTTGTGACCGCCAGGGTGCCTTGTGCACATTCGGGTAGCCCATTTGTCGTTTTCTCCATTGTGGCATCGTTCGGCTGGGCACGCCCTGCCGCACTATGTGAGGTCGCTCGGCACGGGCGCGTTCGATTCGGGAGTCGTTTTGTTCGAGGCACCCATATCGATTTTGCTAAGTTGTGATCTCCCGGGTGCCTTGTGCACATTCGAGCGACCCTTTTGCTATTCTCTCCCTTGTGGCATCGTTCGGTCGGGCACGCCGTGTGGGGTCACTCGGCCGTCGCGTTCGGGTCGGGCCATTTCGTTCGAGGGCGCCCATATCGGTTTGCTAAGTTGTGACCGGTCGAGTGCCTTGTGCATGTTTGGGGCGGCCCGTTTTTTCTTTTGCTCCCTTATGGCATCAGTTCGGATCAGGGCGCCATGTGAGGTCGCGCTTTGTCCGTGCTGACGTCTGGGTCGGGTCGCTTTCGTTAGAGGGCCCCATATCGGTTTGCTAAGTTGTGAACGCCCAAATGCCTTGTGCACGTTGTGGCGGCCCGTTTTTCCGTTTTCCCTTGTGGAATCGTTCGGTCCGGGCGCACCATGTCGCGCGTGTGGGAGAGTGCTCGACGAGCATGTTCGGGTTGGGCCGTTTCGTTCGAGGGCGCTGTATCGGTTTTGCTAAGTTGTGACTACCCGTGTGCCTTGTGTACGTTCGGGTGCTTTGTTGCCATTTTCTCCCTTGTGGCATCGTTCGTTTGGGTATGCGTCGTGTCGTGTGAGGGATTGCCCAACCGGGCGCATTAGGTCGACCATTTTGTTAGAGGGTGCCCGTATCGGTTTTCGTAGTTGACTGCTGGGTGCTTTGTGCATGTTCGGGCGGCCCATTTCTCCATTTTTCTCCCTTGTGGCATCGTTCGGGTCGGGTGCAGTGTCGCACCGTGTGAGAGTCGCTTGCTCGAACGAGCGCGTTCGGGTCGAGCTCGTTTCGTTCGAGGGCACCCGTATTATTTTTGCTAATTTTTGACCACACGGGTGCCTTATGCATGTTCGGGCGGGCCATTTGTCATTTTTCCCCTTGTGGCATCGATTCGGTGGGAGTGCGTCATGTCGCACCATGTGAGGGCACCCAACCAAGCGCGTTCCGGGTCGGGTCGTTTCGTTCGAGGATGGCCATATTAGTTTGCTAATTTGTGACCACTCGAGTGCCTTGTGCACATTCGGGCGGCCCATTTTCATTTTATCCCTTGTGGTATCGTTCGTTCGGGTGTGTCGTGTTGCACCATGTGAGGTCGCCCGACCGAGTGTGTTCGGGTCGGGCCGTTTTTTTCAAGGGAGCGCGTGTCGGTTTTACTAAGTTGTGACCACCCGGATGCCTTGTGCACGTTTGGGCGACTGTTTGTCGTTTAATCCTTGTTTGGCATCATTTTGGTCGGGCGCGCCCTGTCGCACCTTGTGTGAGGTCGCTCGATCGGGCGAGTTCGAGTCGAGTCGTTTCGTTCGAGGTGCCCTTATCAATTTTGCTAAGTTGTGACCACCTGGGTGCCTTGATTGCATGTTTGGGTGGCCCATTTTCTATTTTCTCCTTGTGGCATCGTTCTTTCGGGCACGCCGTGTCGCACGCGTGTGAGGTCACGGAGCTAGGCGTGTTTAGGTTGGTCTGTGTTTCGTTCGAGGGCACCCATATCGGTTTGCTAAGTTGTGATCAGCTCGAGGTGCCTTGTGCATGTTAGGGCGGCCCATTTTACTCGTTTTTCTCCCTTGTGGCATCATTCGGTCGGCGCGCCATGTCGCACCGTGTGAGGTCGTCGGCCCGAGGCGCGTTCGGGTCGGGTCGTTTCGTTCGAGCGCCCATATCGCTTTTGTTAGTTATGACCACCGGGGTGACTTGTGCATGTTTGGGTGGCCCGTTTCTTCTGTTTTTCTCCCTTGCGGCATCATTCGGTCGAGCACGCCATGTCGCACGCGTGTGGGAGTCACCCGGCGGGCGCGTTCAAGTCGGGTCATTTCGTTTGAGGGCGCCGGTATCGGTTTGCTAAGTTGTGACTACTCGGGTGCCTTGTGCATGTTCGGGCGGCTCTCGTTTTCCATTTGTGACCACCCATCTTGCTTGTGCACATTTGTGTGATCCCTTCGTTTCCTCCCTCGTGCACCCTTTGTTTGAGCGAGGTCGGGTCATGCGCGTGTGAGGGGCGTGCCACGAGGAAACTCATTCCGAGGTCAAATCGTGTGAGGGAGGTCATGCATGATAGGAAGTTGTGACCGCCCATGTACCTCAGTGCACATTCATGCGACCCCATTTTTCATTTTCTCTCCCTCGTGCCTTCGACTTTCGGTGGGTCCGGTCGGCTGGGGTCATGTGAGGGCGCCTTGGCGAGACGGCCATTTCTAACCCGATCGGTGTCGTGTTGGGTCATAAGCCGCGAGCACCCGAAATTACACGTTCGTGGGTCGCGGTCAAGTCGTGCGATGCTTCCCGGGGAAACGCGTGTCGCTGGGTCGTGGCCGGGTCGTGCCATATTGTGAGGGCACCCAAGGAAACACGTTCGCGGCTGGGTCGGGTCCGGTCCGGTCGAAATGCGCGTGGCTGTCAAAGGAGGCCACCGACGGAAACACATTCAGCGCCGAGCCGGCTGGCTGGGTCGTGTGAGGATGGTGATCATATCAAAAATGCTAAATTGTGGCCAGCCTTAAAATCCAGAGTGCTCTCCTCATAAAATCCTCTCCCTCGTATAATCGACCACCATTACGGACGTCATTACACCACATTTGGTTTATACATTTAGTAGGTAGGTAGGGTGCTTTATCTCCCATCTCCATATAGAGTAATTTGGTCACATATTCTTTCTTCTATGATACTGGTTCCTCTCTCTCTTAAGTCCTATCTCTCGTCCTTCTTCTCTCTCTTTCTCTCCTTTATACTCTCTCTCTCTCAATCTCTCTCTCTCTCTCTCTCTCTCTCTCTCTCTCTCTCTCTCTCTCTCTCTCTCTCTCTCTCTACCCTCCACTCCCTCTCATTATATCCATCCCTTTATCCTTATTTATGCCCCCCTTCCTCTTTCTCGCTTGGCCTCTTCTCATTTCTCATGATTGTGGGACACTCGAACTTAATATTTTCTTCGGAGTAGTCATGCAGGTGCAATCACGGTTATTAAGACTTCATCGGATGGCCATTATCCGAACTTAAATTTTGTGACAACACTATGGGCGAGTTTGAGAGCGGAGATTGAACATACATTTGGTTTTATCGTCACATACATTTTCATCGATAAATTTAAATCAATGGCTAAAAAATACTATAAACTAATAAATAAAGAAGACATTGCAACAAGAAACAATACTTACAAAATTGTTACATTAAGACGCAAATAATAAAGAAAACTAATGTGCACAAACAGAGAGAGACCAATGAAACTATTATCATAACCCCTAACCCATTAAACACTAATTCCCAAACCCTAACCCATTTAACAAACTCCTAAACCTATAAACCCTTAACCCTAACCCCTTAAAACCCTAAACCATTAAACCCTCAACCCTAACCCCTTAAATCCTAATTCCCGAACTCCTAACCCATCTAACCCCCTAAAACCTAACCCCATTAGCCCCTAACTTCTTAACCCTAAAATCCTTAACACGTTAAATCTAACCCCTAAACCCCCGAAGCCCATTTAACCCCTAAACCTATAACCTTAACCCCTAACCCATTAAACCCCACTCCCAACCCCTAACCAATTTTAACCCCCTAAACCCCTAGTAAACCCATAACCCATTTAACCTCCTAAACCCTAAACCTATAAACCCTTAACCCCTAACCCCTTAAACCATAAACCATTAAACCCTTAACCCATTTAACCATAAACCATAAACCTCACAGACATAACCACTAACCCTTAAACCCTTAGTTTTCCAGTGTGCTCGTGTCGTGTGGGGCACTAAAACGTGTTCATGTTGGGTCATTTTAGTTTGAGGGTTGTATTATCAAATTTGCTAATTTGTGTCGCACCAGTGGCTTATGCACATGCAGTGTGGCACGTTTGTCGTTTATCCACTTGTGCCTTCGTTTGGTTGGGCACACGGTGTCATTTTCTTTGAGGCGCTGCCAAACCCATTAAATTTGGAGTGGATTTGGATGAGTGCACCACTTAAAACTTTGATTTGAGTTAAGCCCCTAAGCCCTCAATCCCTAATCACTTAACTACTAACTCATTATTTGACCCCTAACCCCTAAATGCACCTAAATCCCCTAACCCCTAACCCCCAATCCCCTAAGCCCTCCAAATTCGATGAATTAGCTTTGAAGAAGTAATTTTTTTCTGCAATATGGTTTCTAAGTTATTTAAATGGAGGTATCTTCTCTAGATTTATTTTTTAGATCCACTGTTTCATTTACTAATTTTTGAACAAGGCGTATGACATTATTAATTTCTATGGGATTTTTATCTTGACGCTCATTATCTATACGAGCATTTGTTGCTTCAAGGGTTTCCTAAACCTCTAAACCCCTAACCCATTTAAACTCTAAACCCTTAACCCCTAACCCCGAACCCATTTAACCCCCTAAACCCTAAACCTATAACCCCTTAACGCCTAACCCATTAAACCCTAATTCCCAACCCCTAACCCATTTAACCCCATAAACCATAAACCTCTAAACCCCTAACCTCTTTAAGAGCCCACTTTGTAGCCTCCATAGTCTTGAAAGTCACAAATGAAAATCCCCTGTATTTGTTGGTATTCTTATCATATGCAACCGAACCTTCTTCTATCTCTCCATATTTGGAAAAAACTTCTAAAAGCTTATCATTGGCCGCATCATATGAAATACCACCAATGTAAAGTTTCCTTTGAGCCTGATCTTTACTTGGACCAGGACCTGTGCTTGCCACTGCCATATTGCTTATAGTAATACCCCCATCAATAGTCTTGCTAGGCTCTTTCAATGCCCTTTGAGCATAATCCATATGCTTAAATGTGACAAAGCCAAATCCACGTGATTTTCTTGATGTCTTATCCATAATAACAGCACCTTCTTCAATCTCCCTATATTGTTCAAATGCATCACATAGGGTTTATGAAGAAGTCTCCCAAGCCAATCCACACACAAACAACTTCCGATGAGCAGGGTCCTTGCTTGCAACATCTTTAATTTCTTATGCAATTGTAGGGTATGAATAACCTACATTGACCATCAAAGATATCAACTGCTCTTTGCTCAATGGCTCCAAGAGTGAGTGCAGATCGTCCTTCGAAAGTTGCAGAGTAGCACCATTGGCTTCCTCATACAACTTTCTCTTCTTACCATTGCCCTTGACCTCCATGATTTTTTCTCCGGTTTGAGAAGAGGAAGGTTCATACTAGCTTCAATTCCAAAAATTGACTCATGCCAAGTCTTTTAAAGATTGAATGATTACAAAAGCTTCCCTATTAGACATGTAGTTTGGTCAGTCACCTATAGGAGGATAATTTAAATTTTAAACCACATTTTGATATCTAGATTCCAAAGCTCAGGTATAAGCCTGAACTGTAGCAAGGGTTAATGCCATTGTTCATGGGGTACATATTCTGTGACATACAAGCTGCCATAATTTCCATTCTATGAACTGTAAAATGATCGAATTTTGGAGTCATATCAGTCTTTAAATCCCAAGAATTTTAGTGTAACTACCAAACAATATTGTAGCTCTGTTACCAATAGGGATGCCCCTCTTTTGGAGTGTATGGAGCTTTATTAAAAAGGAGTTTTAAACTTTATACTATTAAATTATGTTGCATTTGGATGCCCCTCTTTTTGAGTGTATGGAGCTTTATTAAAAGGAGTTTTAAACTTTACACTATTAAATTATGTTGAATAGGGATGCCCATCTTTTGGAGTGTATTTGATCGGAGGCGCACTGTGTCATTCATTTGAGGGCACCCACCCAAACCCATTAGAATTCGAATTCGTTTTAGTTGGTACACCCACCCCAACAGCGTTTGGATCGCCCCCCTAAGCCCCAATCCCTAATCCCTTAACTAATAACTCATTATGCGACCCCTAACCCCTAAATGCACCTAAATCCCTAACCCCCTAACCCCCAATCCCACTAGCCCTCCAAATTCGATGAATTAGCTTTGGAAAAGAAGTAATTGTTTTACGCAATATGGTTTGTAAGTTATTTAAATAGAGGTATCTTCGCCAGAGAGTTCCTTTTTAGATCCACAATTTAAAAACAAAAGAGATTAAAACTCCAAATATTTAAAATACAACATAATTTAATAGTGTAAAGTTTAAAACTCCTTTTAATAAAGCATGATGATTTAGTAGGGTAGAAGGATTACTATATGCAAAAATCAGTCCATTATTTACTCATATAATTTTAATTGCTTCTCAAAAAGATATGTTTTATTTTTTTGATTGTAAATATTTTTAAACAATCAAAATAAACAAACATTTAATTATATAGAAATTATTTTAATTATTTAAAAATTATTATAATTATTAAAAAATATATATTTTTAAATTAATTTGAGTGGCCTTAAAAAAAAACACGTGTTTCATTTCAAAATGTCAAAATTTTTCAAATATCAAAAGTTTTCATTTCCCTTGTTCATTTCCCTGCGGTTGCATGGTTTGTCTAGGGAAGGAGGGAGGATGCGGCCATACTGTCGCCAGTTTTGAGGAACGATGCAGCCATACTATTGCAGGTTTGGTGGAAGGATGCGGGAGATTTGTGCTCCGAGCCGTGCTCATGGATCTGGAGCTTGGCACCATGGAAAATGTGAGGATCTATGCATTTCTCTCAACTCCACAACTCCAAAAACATGTACTCTTATTCTTCAATACAACAAGAATTTTGGTTGGCGTTGTAGCTTCTTTTTCAGGATCTTGTCTCATGGGTCTGCTTGTAATTTGTTCTATTGGGATTGCAACCCTTTACCAAGCCGATTTGATGAAACAAATGCATAGTGGCCTCTGTGGGAGTTTATAAGCCTGATCCAGGTGTATTTTCCTTGGATCTGCCTCTCCAAGGAAAAAATACCCAACTGCGATCTCGATCTAGTTTCCTAGATAGTGTATTTTATATCTTAGGTGTGAACATAACCAAGGCATGCCTTTCGATCATGATATGGTGCAGTACTATGCATATCTCAACCCTATAGGAAAATGATATGCCCTTGTCCTCTGATTTCTCCATATGGTTGCATGAGGGAAAATCGAGTCTTGAGAGTCAGAGCTTATGGCCTCTGCACCATCAAATTACCAGGGCAGGGAGAGAGAGAAGCTCTGGGTCACATAATTTTCTGATTTTTTAATTTTCTTTTCAATGCACCATCAAATTACCAGGGCGGGGAGAGAGAGAACTATCTTATGATTTTTCTCTCTGAAAAAAGGCCAAAGTAAGATCCTCAGCGAAGGGAGAGGCTTGAAGTCATCCCTAATGGGCTATTTTCTTCTAGCAAGAGGCCGAGGTAGTTAGGAATATTTTTTTTGGGTTTTCTATTCTGTCATGGGAGTCCAGATACTTATGAAAGAAAGCCACAGGAGATGAAGGTTTTTCTAGGCAGTATGTATGAGCCTTCTAATCATTTTAGAACCAGATTCTTGAACAACAAATAAAACCGAGTTTGGGTGCAGCCTAATCTTATTTTCTTGTACTTGTTGAAGAATTTGAGGATGAATATTAATGAATTTTGTCCCATAACCATATTCATTTGATTCTCCTTGTCGTGTTTGTAAATTTCCATTGCTCGCTGCATATGATTCTTTGATATAAACATGGGAAAAATTCTTATCGCAAATCGAGACTTGAAAGGAGAACCTCAGTATCTATATCCACATCTAATTGGTGGTCTTCATAAGCCTTATCTATAGTGAAATTGGCCTCATTAGGGTTCATAGTATGTCTTGTGCCAAGTTTGTTGATATATTGACTGTATATATATGGACCTGCCAATTTTGCTGATATGTCTAGTTTTGACAGATAATACCTTTGTCTTCAGATCTATTATGTATGAAGGTATATTTATGGACAGGGGAAACAAATACCTCATATAAAAACTTGATCAAATATTTATAATTTTCTTTGATACAGATTCATTCAATGGTTGCTCCAAAAACTCTGCTACATTGTCATCATAGACTGATTTTGTTTGATCTGCATGATTAACACCTTCCGAAGCAGTTTTAGGAACTTCTTGACCTTTCTTAACATCATTATGAATTTCAACATCCAGAAAACATGGAAGCCCAATCTCTGAAATTAAAGAATCATGTGGGATCGAAGTACTTTTTGTCTGAGATCTATTATGTATGAAGGTATATTTATGAGCAGGTATACCTTATGTCCTCACATTCATGCTTATAATTCTTTGTTTCTGAATAGAATACACATGAGGAATTTTCTAGAGCAACATTTTGAGAAACCTGATCACACCTTTAGAGGCAATAAATTGCAGGCAACCATCAAATACCCACTCCTTATTACTTAAGGAGCAATGGTGTTGGTTTGAGATAAGCATTGAATTTTGCCTACAATGAAACATATAAAGCTAGGCCAAGGTAGCTCTAGAAAGAGAAATATCATAACAGAGGTTTTCTTGTTGGATTTGGAACTGATCATGCACCATAATGAAGCCTTGCACTATAAAGCAACAGAGAAAATTATAGTGCTTTAGAGGATTGACTCCATGGAAAATCAGTGTCCGTAGCAGAGACACTAGAACAATTGAAAGAACAGAAGCATAGACTCAGCAAAAGATACAAATATCGTCTTTTAATATGATCAAAATGTACCTGGATTTCTACATGCACAGTGTAACTACTCATACTTGGTATACCATACAAGATTTATTGTGACCTGGATCCACTAGGTCGATCACCTGATTTTTCCAGTCTATCTCAGTGACTGGAGCTGCTAAGTTTTGTGCGGAATTTACAGCCTTGGACATAGATGATAGTAGATACCAAATTCATGAAATGACATACATCCTCCCATTCTGTGGCCAGACAAATCAGTTTCAGAAGGGCACAGTTGTGCCTTCTCTTAGTGTTTTTCTACTATCCAGCTCAGGTCGGAGAGCCAGATGCATATAAATAAATTTTTCTCTCGGGCTTCAAATGTTATGATATCTTGAACGGACTGCCTCTAAATCCTTCCTAGGATCCCCTAGCTTGGCTATCTCAACTCTGGATAGTCCCCATATGACATTATTAGGCATTGCGTTGGTAACTTCACAGTGATGATGCAGATGCAGATGTTTATGTTCCCTTGTATTCTATATCTATACCTAATGCTAAATGGCGTATCTCTCTTTTCGAGGTTTCACCCTCTGGGATATTTTCACTTGTATCTATTATTTATCTCATAATTTTCAGTAATAGCTTTGGCACTCCCACCTTTGTATGTAATACACTGAACTTTTCTAATCCCTTTGACCTATTCTTTTGCAGTTTTTATTAATAAAATTACCTTATCTTTTACTAAACCATATGGTTTTTTGAGCTAACCACAAGCCTTGGAAATTAGAAGACAATCTGCTGGCCTTAGAGCTGAACATGCACATGAAATTTCCGAGTAAATTAAATAATCTGCATGATCAATAATGCAGCCCAAGCTCCCAAGCCATGGGCCTGAAAAGGCTGAACTGTAGCATTGGAATTTTCTTAGTTTTTCTATCTTTTCTAATGTACTGCCAACATTATAGATGTACATTGTAAAATCTAGATGCTACTTAAGAAGAAACTGTGAGGTTTTGAAATAAAATATATATTTTACCATCTGACCAGGAAGCTGCACTAGCTAGAATAAAGTGGCAACAGATTCTCATAGTTATTGATCACAATCATGCTTCTGGTCACCTTCCTACTTCTGAAATTAAATTTTGTTAAGGGAGTGCTATCTTGTACAAACAATAGATTGATTTCCTTGAAGCCAGTACTCCTCCCTTCACAATTTTATTATGTTAAGGCAATAAATACATCGTTCTTCTCCAAGATGATTTGTGAGTAGTAGGAGAAGACATGTATGACGGTAAAACTGGTTTGCCTATGAATTGCAAGGTTGTATCTACAACCCTCTTCAGATATAAAATATTCAAGATTTAAGTACACATCCCTCAATTGAAGTTCATAGAGGATGGCAGAAGAGAAACTTCCCTATATTTTTGAAGCAATCATGCACACCCAATTTTAAGAGGATAATATATAAAAAATAGAAAGCCTCACATTATTAATCTTAGGACACAAAATCTTTCAAGCTAGATGAAACATCTTATTCAAGGAAATATCTTGTACATAATGTTTTATGATTGGCAGGGGTGACATTAGGTAAGGCTTGGTTTCTCCGAGACATCTTGATATGTGCTTCTCTATAGAGGCTAGACTATTTTCTCTAAAAGAAGAAACAAGACCTCATGTTTGCAGAGGACATTTTAGTGGACGATGTTCTCGCAAGTACGCATGTAGATTAACTCAAGTGATCAAGGGCACAATCTGTTGGCCATGAGAGATTATTAGGGTTTAATAAATTATGCCATTACTTATTGTTACACCATTTTTTGGTCATCTCACCTTTTCTTATTAGATGGACCCAAGTACACCATGTAAGACCAGTTTTACCCCAAGTAAAACTGCTTTCACTATGTTAATTAGGAAACCCCAAAGGAATAATTAATTAAACCATAATTTAATTATTATTCCCAGTCATGTTTAACCCAAAAACAAAGAAATTAATGAGATAAACCCATAGTTATCTTATTATTTTCTAGGAATAATTATTTAAATAATATTCCTTGTTAAATATGACCAAATCAACCACCATTAATCAACTAAATCATTATTTATTTGATTATATCCCAACCACTTCCTTAAAAAGATAAATAAATCATTTATTTATTTATTCTTCACTAATCAAGGGATTTGACCCAAGTCAAACACCCTTTCCCTCCAAATAATAATAAAATATTCCGTAGAGGTGGATCTAGATTTGATTAACATTATTTTAATCATGCACCAAGATCTAGAATGACCCAATATTTTGTTATAAATAGGAGGGTTTTCCCATTCATTCTTCACCTTTTGTTGCATACTAGATCACTCTGGATCTATACACTCGGTCTCATTTTTCTGCCATTGTTGCTCCCATTGAGCTCTACCTTCTACATTGGGTTTTCTACATCTACAAGAGAGAGAAAGCTTAGATCTGAAGTGCTGAGGACTACAAAGAACCCATCCCATTGAGGAGACCTGGATACACCTTCTTGTTTCCTCCCAGGTGCCCTGTAATATAAAAATTCATTCAAAATCGTGTTCTTGTCTTGTCTGTTGGATGCATGGAGCAAACTCTTTACTTTACTGCTTAATGTCTTTCCGTTTATAGATCTGTTTGTTGCATCATTTTAACTACTAATCGCAGATCTGAAGATGTTTGGCAGCCTCTATTGTTGTTAGGGCTATTAGTTATGCGTAGCTAAAGTGGTTCTTTTTCGTACACTTCGACGAAGAATTCATACTAACACTTATTGTCAATAATTATGTTATTAATGAGTACCATTTTTTTTAAATAAGGAATTTTATATTAGGAAGCTAAGTCTATTTAAGGATTCTAGAGTGAGCTTTATCCTGAGGTTTATCTTGAGGATGAGGTTTATCTTTAGGGTAATGTTTCCAGCAATGCAATTTTTATCTGCTGGTTATAATTTTGTTACAAATTTAAATATAAGTAAAGTCCTCATAGGAAAATATGAAAACAACGACAGTTTTGAACATATTCTCTATCGTTACGCTGTGGGCTCGTATCCCACAATTAGGTAAATGGGCTGTTGGGGCAAATTTCTTGTGCTTGGGTATCGAGTGGAAAAGTCAGATGGATTGTAGTAGAACTGTTGTTGAGACTCAGAATGTGTCATCATTTGAGTTTTTTTGCACAGCATTTTCCCGTGATGAAAGATTTGCATTCATTGAAAGCATATATTGTTGGAGTGATAAATGTGTGGATAGAAATAGTGAGGCAGGGGAATGCATCTTGGTGGGAATTATTTGCTTGTAGGTATATTACAGGCAGCTCAAGACGTTTCTTTGAAGTGGTATAGAAAGGATGTATCATGCATAGATGGCAGCTTGAGAGTGATAATCATCTCACACATGGAGTATATTGAAAGAGTTGATTTTCTTCCAGACTTTTATGCTCATCTGTATCCCTATATATGTCATGTAGAAAGAATGCGATCCTGACAGAAAGTTACTTTTCTGATTTATTATCTTGATGTGATAAAATATTTGAGACTGCAATAGATAGGTTGTTATTCCGTCGCTATATTTCACATACTATTAAGTTATGGAATGGCGTTTCTCTGGAGTTCATTTGCTAATGTTTGCAGGCAAATTGTCCTTGACATTCTGACATTTTCATTGCTCATCTACTGTTTCATTCTATTGTAGTTTGTATTTTAGGGAATGTTACAGCTGTGCGTTAGTATTTACTATTGTGCACCCTAATAGGTCAGTTAAATCTTTCTGTAGGTAATGGTTTCAGACGATGAGCAAGATGCATTGTCAACAGATCCAGATGAGCTTATTGATTCTGATGACAGTGAAGGAATCAGTGGGGATGAAGAAGATATTTTCAGAAGCCTTCTTGCCAGGGCAGGTTTTCATCTTACATATGGTGATAATCCAACTCTTTTATTGGACCCATCGCAGCTGCAAGTTACATTAAGAGAAAAGTTGTTGATGGATGCCGGTGCAATTGCAGCCTTTTTGACTGGTCTTCGGGTTTATTTAGATGATCCAGCCAAAGTGAAGCGGCTTTTGCTTCCAACAAAGGTTTCATCTGCTTCTGGTGGGAGTAAAAGTGGTAGTAAAGGAGAAAACTCATCTCCTAGTCTTATGAACTTGTTAATGGGTGTGAAGGTATTGCAACAGGCTATTGTTGATCTACTTTTAGATATAATGGTAGAATGTTGCCAGCCATCTGAAGGAAAGAAGAACAATGATACTTCTGACCAAGGGTCAAAATATATTTTGGATGCCAATTGAAATTCTATTTGTAGAACTAACATGGAATTACAAGGAACAACTGGAAAAACTTGCATTGCACATAATCCAATTGGTCAACGCTTAGATGTCAGTCTTGATGGGGCATTGCAAATGCAGGTAGTACAAATCAGTGATTCATTGGAATCTCTGTTGGCAGGGAAAACTTTCATTCCACCTACTTCTTTGGTGCGAGAATCAGACCTACAATACCCTTCACCAGTAAACAATGCCAACCAATTGCTAAAGGTGTGCAGTTTTCAATTGTACTGCATAAATATTGTTGCCTTTATAAGAGAGTTCTTTAATGAGTGATAGATTTAGTCGTATATGGTATTTAATGCAACCTACTTTTAGTTATTGAACCAATATACTTTGCTATATGATATTTTAATTTTCCACTGTAATATGCTTACACATTTGCATGTTCTACAGCCTAAATGTCCAGAGCAGTCTGATGAGCTTCTAAGATTGATTGTCAATTCTCTGAGGGCACTGGATGCTGTTGTGCCACAAGGCTCTTTAGAACCTCGGCGACGACCAGAATCAGCACAGAAGATTGCTTTTGTCTTGGAGAGGTCTCCTAAACATTTGCAGCTAGATTTTATTTCACTAGTACCAAAGCTTGTGGATGCATCTAAGAATTCGCTATCTGCATATGCATTGTTGACCCAACTCCACAAAACTGATGTAGAACCAGCTTTATGGCTTCCTGTATGATTGATCTATGAGCTTGTACTTTTCTATTTGAGAATTAGAGAATATATTAATTTTTTTTTTTAAATATTTTTATCAACGCGTCGGAAGAGTGATGCCTCCCAACCGTTAGAAGAGTGAAAACACCTCTAAATATTCGGAAAAGTGACATTTAGTTTTAAATATTTTAGCAATCACGTTGAATATTAGCGTTTTAAAAGCATCGGAAAGGCGACACTTTATAACGTCGAAATACATTTCGGTAATTGCGACTTGATCGTGTGAGCATTGAAAGAGCGACATTTTATAACGACCGGATGACATATCGTTGGAGTTGCGGCAGTTGGAAACCATCTAAAGAGCGACAATTTCAAAAATGTCGGAGAGAGTGATGGCTTGTAAAACATCGAAGTGCGACGGTTTGGAAAAGCGTCGAAAGGACGACAATGTTTGAACGTCAGGTCGCTATTTCGACACTTTATTGAAGTGTCGGAATTGCGATGTAATGGCTAACCACATTTTTACCGGCCTCAAACTTTCGCTCTTGCGATGCCTATGTGTCGAAATAGCGACAAAGTGGCTGTCGGAAATTGGGCCAAATATACTAGTGTGATAAATCATCGAGGACCACGAGAAACCTTGTTATCTATGCATAATCTGTAACAAAGAGAAATTTTTTAGGGTTTGTCCTCACCATGTTGAAGTCTCAAAAATCATCAAGAATTCCCATGCATTAGCTGTGTTGACAGACACTTTTCCAAATCCGGACACCAATTTGGTTGCTACGGATCCAGCTCTTGGTTCCCAAGTGTTAATGTTATCCACCACAAAACCTTCACAAGATATTTTGGTGTCAATGCATAATAAATACTATGGTAGTCAGGCCATTGATCAACCTACTACCTCGACAACGAATCCATCTATTGAATCAGTACCACCTACTGTTATTCCTGAATTGACAATTAAGCCACCAAAGGGAGTAATTCATAAATCGACATATAATCCTCGAGCAAGAGCTGCACAAAATTATAATATAGTTGAAGATTTGGCTCAATCCCCTTCAGTTATGTCTGCTCTTGAGGTATTACAAAATTTTCCCTCCCAAAAACAGGCTTTTTTGTCGGCTATTGGTGGAATTGATATGATTGATTCTAATATTGTCGTCTTTAATCATACGGGCTATGTGCCATAACTACCAGCAAAATTGGCATTCTCCATACAAGTAAAGGTTCTCAATCACCTTGTTCATCACACTATTATTGATGAGGGAGCATCTACATGCATTATGTCTCTAAATTTTTGGAAGTCACTTGGCTCGCCACGCTTATCACAATCGTCAATGACGTTGAAGGCATTTGATGGATGTACATATAAACCTTGTGGTATTATTAATAACCTGCATGTTGAACTAGGGGGGGAAATAGTGAATATTGATGTTGAGGTTGTTGACGGGCCCCTTGACTATAATATTTTACTTGGTAGACCCTATGAGAGAAATGGGTAAACCTCTCCTCAACAAACTTGTGAGAAAATACACATCCTCAATTGTTATGGACAACACTTGATTTTTTATGTGAAATGCCTCTATCACCGGATCCCATGCTCGAAAAAGAAACTCTAGGAGTTCTATTTGTTGCCTCATTCCCAACAATTTGAAGTACTTGAGTAGTCCACAGTCTATTAAGGCTCTTACAGTACCCAGATCATTGAGAGCAATCATATATTGTAAAAAAACTGAAGTTTGGCACAACATGAAAACCAAAAACTTAGGCTATTGCCCAATGCACTCCTTGGAGTTGCGATAGTGCATTATATGCGGTACCCTTCATTGTACCTGATACGCAGCTCATTCCTTTGACATTCGAGTGCGTTGTGTTCATTTAAGGAAAAATTTACCATAGGGGCCTTAAAACCCTAAAAATCAGCAAGGAATCGAAATGAAATGAATTCTAAAGGAAGAGAGGTTCATGGTACTAACTTGGATCAAATGGTGGCCGAAATTCGTCCATAGAAATGACCATAATCAATGAGCGATTCGGGGGAAAAAAATGGGATTGAGCTGCAAATACGAAATGGTAACTATGGAATGGTAAAAATGAATAGTGAAACTACTTTTTTATAGTAATTTAATTGTTTGCAAGTTAAATTTATTGCTATGACTATAGTTTTATTATGTTTTTATTATGAAACAAGTATTTTTAATCCATTTGATGTTGTTCTGAACAGGAAATACAACTGATGAACAGATTAGTCATGCAGATTTATTGAAAGGATGACTTGACCACAAAGAATACTTTTTCTCCTTATTTTTCGAGCTTTGTTAAAAACGAAAAAGGATTTGAAGCGCACTTTTATCTCTTTTTCGAGCTTTGATAACAGTGAAAAATGAACCCTTGGAGTATTCTTTCAACTCTTTTTAGACTCTGATAATGTGAAAATATTGTCAAGCACTTGTCTTTTTGAGCTAGTTAAAGTAAATGAATTGATATCTACTCAGTATAAATTTAACCCTTTTCCAGACTGAGATGGATTATTTACGAAAAAGGAATACCTTGGTTAAACATGACCAAAGAGGTTCTGTCAGATATTATTTTACACTTTTTCGAGTCTGAGTGACAAATTTATGAAAAAGCACTTTTGGAGTTCTCTTTTGTCCTCTTTTTTCAGACTCTCTAAATATGAAAAAGGACCTGGATATCACTATCGTTAAACTTGTTAAAACATAAAATAGCGACGGGCTTGTCGATCATGGCAAGAATCGAGTTTCATTCATCGCTAGACTCATTAAATTATTAAATAGCGATACTTTATTCGCCCGAAGGGTTGAATTATAGATCAAGAAAATGTTATCCTCCTCAAGCTTGTTAAAAAATAAAGAGGTACTGGTCGACAAATGACCGGGGAAAATTTGGGAAAAGTAAGCAAAGTTTCTTTTTGGTAGCAAGTCGCTCTTGAACATGACGCTTCTTTCACTCCATGTCCGTGACTGGTTGGGTTGGGTAATCATCTTGATGGTTCATTCACACCTATGGTTCATCGTACCTTCACTTCTATTTTGGGTAAATGTTGCCAACTCATCACACTGTCGCCAATATGTTCAAGAGAATTCATCTAGTGATTAAAAACTCATCCTTATGCAATACTCGTAAACCTTCATTTTCATGATCGTCATCCCTGAAAATAGCTATATCAAGTCATACCCTTGTCTCCGAAATCAGTAACTCCTGTTTTGCAATAAGGTGACTTCCTGTCGACGACAAATCAATATTCAGGAATTTCACTTAGAAACATCAGATTCCAGTACCATGAGGCTTGTTACAGCATCGACAAGATCCTCACTTCTAGACCTTTGACCGAAAGATTTTGTTTGGTGTTCGACATCAAATCATCTATTCACGCCTCAAAAAATGTATTGCAGTACCTTGAGGGCAATTAACATTAATGGTGGTTCTCTCACGTTTGTTAACAGCTCACATCATTGGCTGGTAATCAAATGATGTCTCTCCATGTTCAACTACAAATCATATATTCACATGGCTAGACTTGTACCCGAATGATCGAGTGAACAAGATAAGAAGACCTCGGATCTAGTTTCATCCATCCGGGCTGAAATTTCAATATTGTTGTACACATCATCTGTATGGTGACCTTACATACATATTGTCGTCAGAACATGGGCCTATATCTGTAGGCATGTCTGCATTTGGGCAACATTCCAATGTAGATGACTTTCTGAATTATGTACATGTTATTAGATTGTTTTATGTGTTGAACATGGGAATGCCTACCCTCAGAAATTATGATCAAAAGAGGATATATCATGATGTAATTTATTGTAATATTGATGCAGGTGACCACTCCGCTTCGTTTCCAGACTCATCACAGTGTAAAGCATCTCAATCAAATGTTCTTATTATTTGGATCTCATGCTTTAGGGGGAAATTGTTATAGGTCAATTTGGGCACCATTCCCAATGACTTGGTTAACTGGGCATCATCTCCAGGATCGATGATCAAGGTTCTATCATTATTTATCATTTTATTTGCTATATGCCCTAAGACAAGAAACAAGACAAATCAAGCAAGAATTTCATCAAGCAAAGGTTTCCATGGTTTGAAGCTTATTGTATAACATATGAGAGCTCACCAACGCAGGATCTAAGGGGCCTAAGTGCGTTGCATACGCAGGTATCCCCATGCAAGACTGCTCTGAAAATCACTTCCCGACATTCAAAGGTGCGTTGGTCACATTGGGAGCGAAATTCTCATTGTTCCAGAATCTCCACTTGGCCAGTGCCTTCTAGAAGATTTCACATGTGTCAAGCTTCGGATCCAAGTGTCCATTTGACATCTACATGACTGGAAATATGTCTTGCCTATTTTGAAAAGTTATTGATTGCAAAACAACCTACAGTTCATCTATAAATTGAGCACAAATATAAGTGCTTGAAGAGGAAGAATTTGAGTAGAGAAATGCTGGAGAATTTTCAATTGAGAGCTAGATTTGTGAAGCTACTGTTGGAGAGATTTATATTGTGATGAGGCTTTGGATCGTTGCTAGAAGGGTCACTTCAAATTATTCATTTGGTTGTAACCTCTCCTTCTATCATCAATAAAGAATACAACTTATTTTTCCCTATATGCATCTGTTTTGGCTTTGATTTTCTATATTGCAAGATCTTAGTTGATGTGTATGGTTTATGATTTACTGATTTAGCTAAATAACTTGAATAGATATATATATTATTGCATCTTCTGCTATTTCAGTGTTCTTTCTTGCAGGAAGTATTTAGCCTACAAACCACTTGAATTTGAAGCTGTAGTGGAAGCGACAGAAGGAGCCATTTGGAAGCGACTGAACAAGTAAGCTTCCAATCCTCTCTGTGTATCTGTTCTGAGTTAGGAGAAATAGTCGTATAGTCTTTCAACTATTGTTCTAGACTAGCACCTATCTAGGGAAGCGTGATTTATCCGTAATTCACAGTTATGGCCCAACAATAGAGGCTAAGCATATATACATTATGTTACTAATTCCTCCATATACCAAAAAAAAGGAATTTTTTTATTACTTATTTTTGCGTGCATGAGTGAATTTGTGCTATTTTTATTGCAAAATTGTTATTGAAGAAGGAGATCATCATCAATTTAGTGTAGTAATTTTGAGTGAAGTCTCATTCTTGGGTTTAAATCATATATAAAAAATATAATTGTCGATGGCACTAATGCAAAAGGAGGTGGGACTAACATTGGAGTGGTTAAGAACATTGTCAAGTGACATGGTTACAATATACAAAAATAATGTCCCACTCAAAGGGAGAACAAGTCAACCTATATATTGAATCCATTTTTTTTGTTTGATAGTTTATGTGATTCTTGAGATGATTGGCATGACTAAACTATGGCTTGAGTAGTCATGACCTAGAGACATTTAAGCCGTCAAAATAACCTGGAGATCACACTCAGCCTAAGCCACGCCAACCCTTAACATGGTTGGATTTTTTCCATGGAATTTCGAACAATGACTTCTACGCCATTAACAAAATTCCCTCCACCATCTGTTGTAGGCCCCATGGGAAATATATCTATTTATTCTATCAATGTTGGTGGGAATAACATTGAACTACCTTTCTATGTCATTTCCTAAACCATGTTACATTTAACAAAACAATTGTACAACAAATAATAAATATTTGTGTATATCTCATTCTATATTTTATAACTATTATTTTTCCTTATGAAGTTACAATGATTATATGTAACATGCATGATCTTCATATGTTGTAAAATTCAAGCCTACTAAATGAAAAAAGATCATGTATTTTGTGAGTTGAAAAAAGAGAAGTGAATGAGACTATTTTGTGGATATGTGTTAACATTACTAAGGATTGAAATGGTGATTTATGACCTCATTAATAGCATCTTGGATATAAAAATAAATTACATAGGTATATTCATAAGTATGCTATTGATTATTGTGAGAAATATGAATGAGCTCTACTTAGAGTGTGCGTGGTTGATAAACACCAAGGAAATTGATCAAGGTATTCATGAGGAATATTTCTTTCCAACAATGTTAATTTTATCATGCTAGATCAAGTTACACATTGGTGAAGGAGGACATGAAAATAGATAATGCAACTCTTGAAAATCTAAATATTTTGAAAGTTGTTAGCATTGTTTTGTCAGGTCAGGGAAAGAAGGGTGAGTTTATCACCCTGTGAGGGTTCAAGTCTCCCAAATCAATTTCACTCTTGTTGCATGTATATTATTATGGTATCCATTTAAGCTAAGTGCAAACCTTAGATCAATTTAACAAAACAAATTTCCCTATTCATGGCTTATTATAGAAAAAAAATTATTTTAATGTCATAAAATAACTACAATGATATTAAAGTCCCATGCATTAAATAACGGAGAAGTCTCCACATTAAGGCAGTTCTTTGAACGGTTTTTTCATGTGAGTTTTTCCTTCTTTATTTTTACAGAGCTATTTATTTTTCCTCTTCCATAAAACTTTCCTTTTACTTTACCCTCATTTTCACTTTTCTCATCTATGTTTTGTTTCCCCCTTTCCTCCAAGTGTGTGGCTTGTACACAAACTTCATCTAAATTGCTTGGGTTAAACATAAGAATAGTGTGTTTCAAATAGGAATGTAAACCCCAAATGTATTTCAAGAGTGTATCTTGGTAATTCAATTTTATTCCTAACAACAAAGCCCTTTTCCTAAAATCCTAAGTTTATTCTTGAACTGTTTGACCCTTGAGTTGCTTAAAATTTTTCCAGCTCATAATGGATTTTTTTCATATAGGCTAAAGGATAAAATTGTCTTTTAATGGAAGAGATAAACTCAACCCAGGAAATGGATACCTTACCATGGATTCACATTTCCTCTTAAGTCTTTGCTTCCCACCAAACTAGTGCTTCTCCTTCTAGCCTTAATGAATCCAACTGTATTTTTAAGTCATCTTCATGAAGGTTCTAAATTTTGCAATACACCTCTAATTGATGTATCCAATTGTCAAGCCTCTCTACATTTTCCTCGCCATTGTACATGGGTAGTTCAAACTTAATGTCCAATTTGAGTAATGGAGTTTTTCCTTTTGTGGCTTTTGAGTGAGTGTGACTGGTTTTTGTGGTGGAAGTGGAGGATGATGCAGATGGAGATGATGAGGATGATGAAGATGGTGGATATGGAGGTGGCTTTCCTCCACTTCCCTTTGAAATCGTCTCCTCATCCTTCTTACCATCTGAAGTTCCTTCTCTATATGGAGGCTTAGAACCTTCTCCTGCCATCTCGATAGTAAATACATCAAAAATAAACTTTAACCATCCTATTTATGTCTTTGAAGTCTCTCTTGAAATATTCCTCTTATGAATTTCCTTGAGTCTCTCCAACACCTGACATGATGGCTATGGATTCAAGCTCAAACTCTTATGCTTGTACCTCTTCAATAAACTCAGCTTCTTGTACAAATTTCTCCTCTTCAATCTCAGCTTCTTGAGACAAAAGTTGAGGTTCTTTATGTGAAACTATGAGTGGAACTTTGGGTGAAGATGATGCTCTTTTAGCTCTCCTTATTCTGGTCCTAATATCATGACTTGAAACCAACAATTTCCTTTCACATTTCTGCAACTTTAACCTTGTCAGCATCACAAATTGAAACCATTAAACTTGCAAAAATATTCAAGCAACTATCAAGCAAATAACCTTGCCTTTCAACCAAATATTTTCAACCTGGCTCTGATACCAACTTGATCTAAATTTGAATGTTAGTTTTTTTGTGCTAATTTCATTTTCAGATACAAAACTTATTTACTGATCTTATGCTTGATGTATAGGTTCCCTTGTTGCTTATGTGTGTCAAAGAGGTAATTAAAACTGATTTTTATGAGTGAATTTGAAAGCATAAATCATGAATTTAAATGGATGAAAAAAAACAACATAAATAATAGAAAAAAATAACAACTAATCAATTAAAATGGAGTTTTGATGAAGGATTTCACCCCTCCTAGGCTACATATCCTTGGTCCAACTTCATAGCTTAGGCCTCTGTATTAGCTAAATTGTGCTAAAATTGTTATTTACATGCATCAAATGCTCTTGGAACTTATTCCAATGAGTTTAAAATATCGAAATATATCAGAAATTACTATTCATTTACTCAATTTGGCCTTGAGATGCTCTAGGCATGGCCTTCCCTCCTGGTGGCCCTCGGCTTCAAAATTATTCAAGGCAAAAAAAAACCTTTGATTACTTGCTCTTTTGCCTCTATAACCTATTCCAATGTGTTCAGGTCATGCCAATTAGCCAAGAATGACTATTTCTGAGCTTAATTTGGTTGAAAATTGACTCAGATATGGAAAAAGCAAGCTTTCTCCAAATTTGGAAAAACTCTAGACAACTCCGACAAATTCGGTGGAATCCGACAAAAATAGAAATCGGCTAAAAGTGCCTCTAATTAGTAGGATATTAATTAGTTTTTAAGCATGTTTATTTGCAGATAAGCATAGCTTAATTGCACACTTATCCAATTGACATAATCCTATTTAATTAAAAAGTAATTTCGGATTAATGCATAAACCTGGATTAATTAACTTAATCCCGCCATTTTAAAAACTGCGCTCCTCCCATGGTTATCGTTGCTCGGTCACATGTGCGGGGGTTGGACCCCTCCCAACCTGCCATCGAAATCTTCCAGCATTCAAATACAAGTTCTGCGCCAAGTCTTTCAAGGAACAAGGCCCATTGCCCATTGGTAGATGCATTGTTAAGGTTTGGGGGAGGTCATTGGGTTCAACCCCAACCTCGCCCCTTTATACCATATTTTGCATTCAAATACAATGCGATTTTAAAAACTTTGAAACCTGAAATATGTGCCAACGGATATATAAAATATATTTCCCTCCAAAATTTGGTTAACGGTCTAATCCATAGTTTAACGCCACCGTTTAATAATATGCCATTGTAATGTTTGCGCCACATGCAAAATTTAATGTATATGACCCCCACGAAATAAATGCGGACTTTCAATTAACATAAAGGTTTGCCATCGAATTAGAATGTTTTTAATGCCACCATAGTTTTTCAACAAAACTATAGGTTTGTAATAATATATATATGTGGAATTTAAAATTAGATTAAGGTTTAGATTAATAATTAAATATTAATATATATAATAATATAATATATCATATGATCATAAAACCATATAATATATTATAAGTATATATATAATAATATAATATCAATCCAATCTTAATAATAATAATAATAATAAATTCCAGCACATAATATCATAAACCCAAATTCAACCTTAGGAGGTCATTGGACAAATTTTACCTTCATAAACCAAACTGGCGAATCCAGCAGTGACACTTGTTGGAGTCCCATTGGACAAAAACTAAAGAAGATTCCCAGAATGCTGACTGGGCTGCCATGTCATCAGCCTGTACCTATTCTGCAAATTCTTTTATAAAAATTTGTTTGTTCTAAACGGCGATCAACAAGCCATAAATTCCTAATCCAAACTCATTTTTTGATGAAATGATTTTCGACGAAACGAGATGTGTTGGATTCCTTGCGATGGGATGGTCGTGGTCGTTTGGGTTTCATTCAATTCTGAGCACTTTCATTTTTGAGCTAAAAAATCGAGCCTCTGATCATCAGCTTCCCAACTGTGGGTGGAATTACTCCACTGAAATAATTTTAGGAAAGATATAAATCCCTCAATAGAGAGAGGTTGACAATATATGAGGATAGTATACCATTCAATCCGCAGTCATGGAGAGAAATTGCAACTACTTGTTTCGTGTTTGTTCTGCATGAAATTCCTTTCCACTGACACACATTACTTGAGTTATGGGTCATCCAAGTGGAGAGCGATCCATTTCGATCATATATGATGCCCCTTTTGAAGCTCAGAAGCACCTTCACGTCCCTTTTATGGCCATACTCGGTCTCAAATGTGTCGTGTTATTGATTTGCTAATCGATTTCATGTTTCCTCTTATTTAAGCATGCACATATGGTTCTTTTGTGGTATTTTAAATTTAATTCTATTAACATCATAGAAGTAAAAAATCTAGGATAATTATGGTATCTGAAGAAACCGAGATGAATCATTTACAATGAAAAAATAGTGGAGATGGATTTGAAAGTGTAAGTTCAAATTGATCTGTATGGTGGCCTTTATAGTAATGGTTATTTTTCTAAAACCTACCCAACAAACCAAATTCAACAATCACACACACACACACATATATAAACCAAAGAAAAAAACATGAAAATCAAGCATTATAAAATAAATATTATGAAAATCAAACTTCACCAATAAACTTAATTTTTTCAATAAAATGTATCTGCAGAATACTCCCATCCTCAATCTCCCCCTATGAGATTTGAATCAATGGTATGGTAGAGACTAAACCCTACACAAATCCACAAACCCATTGGTTTACACCTCATAGTTATGTAAATGAATAATTAAATATATATTGTCACCTGATGTAAGGATCTAAGCTTAAGGAAATAATTTTTGTTTCATTATCATTTAATCATATTAATCTCCATTTTTAATGTAACCTCTTAAATTTAACATATGGTTGTTGAATAGTCAAGGGTGCCACCTAATTCCGAAAATATGAGGTGATAAAATTACCATGTGGTCAATTTCCACACATACAAAGTCACAAACATGTTCCAATTCCCCTCAAAGACACTAATGAAAAACCCCTAATATGAAATTTCATATCTCTACTTATCCAGTCATTCAATTTGGTAAGCAGTGACAATCACATTACTTTTGTTATTGATCATGGACTTATAATGCTCAAACATGTAATGGATCTGAATGTTGGGTTGAATATAGGGCCATATCTTTACTTATCGAGTCATTAAATATTAAAACGATATTCAATGTGGCAGGGAGTGACAATTATGTTACTATTGTTATTAATCATGAACTTAGATTGATCATACATTTATTGGATCTCAATGTTGGGTTAATATAGGGTTATATATCTACCTATCCAATCATCAAAAAATGATAAATATGCCTAGCCAATACATGGAAGTAATCATGATAATTTTTATTTATACAAAAGACAATTAATCATACAATAATAAAGCCCAAAATGTAAAATTTATTTCAAAAAAACGCTATTCGCATGAAATCTCCCAATGTATAACATATGATTTTGGTGTTCTACACAGAAGACATGAATTCTATGTTCATGTATCAATTGAGTGGATATGAGGAAGTATACTATAATCAAGGATTATATTTTGAAGTAGGCTATATGTACTACAAATTTTGTCTAAATTTGGGGCTCTATTAGATGGTATTCATCTCCAAAGGCTCATACATGCTTAGTATTGGTTCTATTACTCTTCAGAGAATAATTTTAGTTCATGAGTTTGTATATGATACAAAATATGGAATAAAATCATAATGTAACTCCCAATATATATAGCTATAATCTCCCATTAGTTTTTGCAATTAATGTAAATTTTTGTCTAATTTTGGGGCTCTGTTGGAAGGTATTCACCTCCAAAACCCGTATATTCTTAGTATAGGTTGTATTCCTCTTCAAAGAATCATTTTAGTTCATGAGTTTGTAGGTGATACTAAAGATGGAATAAAATCATAATGTAACTCCCAATAGATAGCTATATTCTCCCCTTGAATTTTGCAATTAATATAAAGTTTTGTCTAATTTTGGGGCTCTCTTGGAAGGTTTTCACCTCCAAAGACCTGTATATGCTTAGTATCAGTTGTATTCCTCTTTAGAGAATAATTTTAGTTCATAAATATTTAGGTAATACTGAAAATGGAAGAAAATCATAATATAACTCCCAATTATAATCACCCTTTAAATTTATATATATATATATATATATATCAAATTAAAAAATAATTTCCATTAATTTTTTTTTAATTTTATTAAACTATTTTATATAAATAATAAATGCAATAATTTCAGTACCAACTTTGCTATAGCAATTATCACCTTCCTCAACCTTTGACATGTCATGTAAATTTTGGCGAGCGGAAATATAAAAAGATTGTAAAATTTGAGTAAATAAATATAAATATGGCCCTTACATTTTTATGGCAAGAAAATATGGTAAATCATCAATGCTATGTTGCATATTGATTAAATCATTAATGCTATGTTGATTATTGATTTATATGTTTATTACATTTTCAAGTAAACAAATACAAAATGTGTTATATAGAATATTATGTTTTTTTTATTTAATTAGTTTTATGTGAAAAATATTGTGATGTATTTAATAGTTATAATAATAGTACACAAAGTCAAACTCATCTTATAAGAAAGAATCCCAATTATCACATCCATTATTAAAAAATAAAAAGAATTTTTTTTAACTTTGGAACAAATAATAAATTTAATTCTTTTTATATATTATGACTTTAAATCCCAAAAAAATAATATAATAATTTCATTTAAGTATATCTCATAAGGAAGATAGGTGTAATTAATAAAAATAAAGGAAGATATGTGTATTTAATAAAAATAATAGTTAAAGAGTTGTATTTTTAGTTTTTAATTATTATTAAATATGTGATAAATAATAATTTTTTATATTAAATTAAATATATATTAATAAAAAATAGATAATTAAGCTATGTATATATTTATTATTTTTTCCAAATTTTATTATTTTATATAATGTAATATTTATGTCATTTGATTAGAAATTAATTGAATGTGATAAAAAAGAATAAGGGATATAAATAAATTTAAGGCTCACTTGAAAATGCAATCATAAATCATGATCATATTAAAAATTTTACATCCTAGAAGATAATACACCATAAATATCATTTAGCATTTATATGACAATTCAATTCACCACATAATAGAGCCAACAAACATTGTTTGGATCTCTATGTAGGAAATCTATACACCCCATAGAAGAGTTGTGGTTTTTTAGGAGGTAGACCCAACACCCACTCTTTGGCTTACTTGCAAAAGATGAACATACCAACTACTCCCCAAATTCAAATCCAAAATCCAATCCCCAATGCCATTAATGGCATCTTATCATCTAGATACTCTAGTTATCCCACCTTAATATTTGCACTGCTACTATTATTGTGATCTTTTCCTTCATTTTCCTTTCCATTACATGAATCTAAAGGACACCCATATAAGCATTTATTCCTTTGAAATGATGTTGCACTGAATGTGGAAAATTGTGTTCCTGAAGGGTTTCGTCCACAAAGGTTATTATATGAAACATCCAGAACAGCCAAACTGTATAGCTTAGAGAGCTGTTCAGGAATATGTCCACTCAACCTATTCTTGCTCAAGTCTACCTGCTCAAAAGTAGATATGTTACTGAGAGATGTAGGTATTGGCCCTTCCAACTGATTTCCAGATAAATTTAGCAATCGCAAGTTCCTTAAATTTCCTATGCTTGTAGGTATTTTTCGTATAAGATTACTATTGGAAAAATAACTTATAATGTTTTCTGATGATAGATGTGATAGAGTATATTCACTTCCTTTGATGTCAACTGACAGTTTTTGATGTTAGTAATATTCCAAAAGGGATGAAAATATCAACCGTTGTTATAAGCTAGAGAACTATTACACCGCTATCAAAGGGTTGAACTCCATCCACTCGTCATGAGATTCATACTCTTATCTCTAGATGCCCTCTCTCGCTCACCTAGTCATGGCCATGGTCATTTTTGCTAGGTTCTTGACATTCTTCTAGGCGGGAAGGTTTTGAATTTTCTTGGAAAATCATGCAAAGTATCGACTGCTATCATTTTTTTCCTTGGAGCAATAGGCTTTGTTGTAATACAAAGTGTAAAATTAAGGAAGCATCTCGAATAATTGTTGTTGATGTAAACCTGACAAATTAAAAAATAAAAAAGTAGTCGATGCATTTTTGAAATAGGTTAGGTTGAAGGAAAGTATATATAACCCCATTGTTTGGAATAGGAAGCTTTTAATTTCAGTCATATTGGTCGAATTTAACATTTTGTGAGCTACATGGTTGAAGTAGCTCTACACTCCCGCATTAAAGAATTTACAGTGTTTTCATATGCCTTGGTTATTATACGCTTGTATGTACATTGAATAGAATTATTGTCTATATTGATTATGTTGGTTCAACATACTAGTCCTTCATGTATGATGAGATGCGTTGATGTTAGTTCCTTAAAGCCATATTTGGTGGAACACCTTTTATTTTATTTTGGGGGTGCATTTAAAATTTAAATTGTTGGAAAATGGCAGATGGATCTTTGGAATTAATGAACAACTTAATACGTTCTACTATTTACAATACAATCATGATTGACAAAGTCATTCTCTAATACATTCAAACTTGTCTACAAAATGTACAAAAAAAGAATGATTTTTTGAAACTTTAGTCACAACTTCAGCATGAAGAATTACAACAATGGAGTCATTTTTTTGAACCTTTTTTTTTTTTTTTAACATTTAGATAGACCCCCATCAACAGGAAAAATACAAAGTTGAGGTTGATTCACATTCAGTGCCCAGTTCAAGAGCAGATTTGCATGCAGATGTAGAAGGCTAGTCTGCACTTCCCAAGCCCATCATCATACCTTGGGAAGAGCTTGTCCATAACAAGCACAAAACTAGTCTTGGATATGACAAGGATCCGTCTTTTCATATTCTAGATTACTCAAATACCATCCAGCTTCAGAGTGTTGGATTACTTCGCAACAGTTCACCTTTAGATGTTCCAATTTTTTATCCACTTCCACAACAACAACAAAATGTTATATGCTAACACTGTGAATGAGTTGGTCATATGAAAGATCATTGTTTTGATCTTCATCCATGTAAGAACTGTCATAAAACCACTCATTCGTCAAAAATATGCTTAAAAAACAAGCCTCCAGCAAAAACAAAGATTCACCTTGGATGGATCACTTCTTAGCAATGGGCTTCAATTGCCAAGAAGATATTTCAGTCATATGTAAAAATTTGTTATAGAGTATTGAAAAGTTGTGCAATTGATTTTTCTCCATATTCTCACCTTGTATATGACATAAGGGTAAATGATGGTCACATACAAGTTTCATGCCATATCAAGTGAACCTGAGCCACAACCTGAACATGCTGCCAAATTCAGAGTTGTAGCCAGAACCAGAGATTCCCTTGAGCATGCCTTTTGGTTGGTGGTCAGCCTTAAACCATGTATCTAGGGTTGAGACCTCCCTTTCCTAGTTGAGCTTCTCCCTCTTTAAATAATTGGGGACACTTCCTCTAATAGAAGACTTCAGCTTCTTTCCAGTTTTGGAAGAGTTCCAGGAATTGTATTAAGCATTCCATAGTTGGTAGTCATCCTCAAACCACCGCAGGTTGAGACCTCCCTTTTTATGTTGAGTTTCTCCCTTTTTATGTAGGCTTCAAACTTCCCTTTCCAATTTGAAGGTCTCCCTCTTCAAATCATTCAGAGCACTTCCTGTAGCAGAAGATTTCAACTTCGTGCCAGATTTGGAAGAGTTTTGGGAATTGCATTAAGTTTTCCAGTGTTGGCGGTCATCCTTAAACCAAAGCCTTATACCAACATTTCAAAGACCACATTCAGCCTAGTGCTTCCATGCATATTTTCCACATTTTTTATTACAACTCTCTTCTTGGACTCATACACACCCCTTTAGATCAAGGGGGTGAATGTTAGACACCTAATCCGCTAAGGGTTAAGGTGTGAAAGTTGGATAGTCAAAGGAAGTCCAATTTCATTTAAGTATATTTCCCAATAAGGGAGATATGTCTAATTAATAAAAATGAAATATATTTAATTAATAAAAATGAAGTTAAAGAGTTGACATTTTATGTTTAATTATTATTAGATATATGATAAATAATAATTTTTATATATTAAATGAATATTTATAAATAAAATAGATAATTGAGTTGTAAATATATTTATTATTAATATTATTATTTTTCTAAATTATATTATTTTATAATGTAATATTTATGTTATTTGATTGAAAAATAAATTCAATGTGATAAAAAATGAATAAGAGATATAAATAAACCTAAGGCTAATTTGAAAATGCAATCATAAATAATGGTCACACTAATTTTTTTTTATATGTGAGAAGATAATAAACCACAAATATCATTAAGTATTTATATGACAATTAAATTCACCACATAATAGAGCCAACAACCATTGTTTGGATTCCTCCATTGAAGAATAGAGTTGTTGTTTGTTAGGTGCTATATCTAACACCCACTATTTGACTCTCTTATAAAAGATGAACACACCAACTACTCTCCAAATTCCAATTCAAAATCCAATCCCCAATGCCAGTAATGACATCTTGTTATCTAGAAGCTCTAGCCATCCCACTTTAATATGGGAAGTGCTACTATTATTGTGAGCTTCTCTCCATGTGTTTTCCTTTCTATTACATGAATATAAAGGACACGTATATAAGCATTTATTCCTTTGAAACAAATTTGTGTTTCTTTAAGGATTGGCCCACAAAGGTTATTAGAGGAGACACCGAAAACAACCAAACTATATAGTTTAGGGATATTTTCAGGAATATGTGCACTTGAATTATTCTTGCTCAAGTCTAAGTGCTCCAAAAGAGATATTTTACTCAGAAATGTAGGTATTAGCTCTTCCAACTGGTTGCTAGATATCTTTAGCAAATTGCAAGCTACTCAAAGTTCCTATGCTTGCAGGTATATGTCCTATAATATTATTGTTGGACAAATCAAATATCATGTTTTTCCTTGACATGCATGATAGAGTATATTCACTTCCTTTGATGTCAACTGGAATTTCTTCACCTTCATCACTCTCAGGTAATGAATTGTTTACAAATCTTGCAAGTCTTTCAAAATGTAATGACATTCTTCCATTGAATTTATTGTTGGATAAATCCAAGATAGAAAATTGAGTGAAATTTGTTACCATTTAAAAATGTCACCATAGAAATTATTGTAGTCAAAGTTTAAAATTTTCAAACCAACAAAAATAAAGTGAAGTAGTAAGAAAGTTTCCCTATGAATTTATTTCTCCTTAAATCTAATAACTCAATACCAATGCAATTAGCCAAATATATTGGAAGAGTCGCACACAAATTATTTGTGTGAACAGAAAAATATGTTAAGATATATGCAATTGCCAATAATTTGAGAGATTGGTCCTTCAAAATTATTCTTTAATAAATCTAAAAATATAAGGGAAAATAAACCACTAATACTACTAGGTATAATGCCAAATATGTTAAGATATATGCAATTGCCAATAATTTGAGAGATTGGTCCTTCAAAATTATTCTTTAATAAATCTAAAAATATAAGGGAAAATAAACCACTAATACTACTAGGTATAATGCCAAAAATATTATTGCTAGATATATCTAAATAATCTAAAAAATTTAGTTTTCCCATGCTACATGGAAAAGGTCCAATTAAATGTTTGTTTGATAAATAAAAGTGAACCAATGACATGTTGGCCGCCAGAATACTAGGAATGCTGCTTTATAAATGACAATCAAAGCAATTCTACCTGCTTTATAAATTTATGCATATCTAAAAAGAGAGGTTACCTGTGTTTACTTTAGTGATCATTCCAATTCAGAAATGTCATAGTTTGCAATAGAGTAGTCTAAGTGATCTTGTGGAAAGTTTCTTGGTTTTTTTTTTTCAATTGAAAAAAAATTTCTATTATAAAAAAAAATTATGGTAATTTTTTTACTCAAGCAGACAGGATGACAATTTTTTTAATTAAGCAGAGAGGTTGCACATCACCACTTATTCTAGTGAAGTAACAACATTGTTAATCACAAAGTCTCAGTATCAATGCAATTACAAATCCATAAGTTGAACTCCAAAAAGTCTCAATTATGTTTTTTATATAATTTTTATTATTATAAATATTTAATTATAATTATAATTATTTAAGAATAAATATAAATAATTATATACTTATAATTAGGTTAAAAGATATTTTTTTAATTATTTTTTATACTTATTTCTATAAATTATGGTGAAATCTCATTTACTTACAAAGGAAAAAAATCATTTTTTATAACTTACAATATTTATTAGTCTATTTAGGCACATTTTAACAATAGATTTTCCTATTCACCACTATTAGTTTAGCATTTGCCAGTGCAAGTTATATTGTTTAACTTTGAAAAACAAATATTCATTTTATTTCCCACCATAATTTAAGCAATGTGCAAACTTAGTAGGTTTACTACCCACCCAAATTTTATTTATGCAAGTCCTTATCCCTTAGTAGGCAATTAACTTTTCCACCCCATATATCAATTTGCAGTTTTTCAAAAAATAAAACATTCACTAAGGTGGCAACATTTGTTCTATATAGTGTAATATTTATGTCATTTGATTGAAAATTAATTCAATGTGATAAAAAATGAAGAAGAGTTATAAATAAAATTAAGGCTAATTTGAGGATGCAATCATAGATAATGATCATGCTAAAAATTTTATATGTGAGAATATAACACATCATAAAAATATCATTTAGCATTTACAAGGTCATTTAATCCATCACATAATAGAGCCAACAACCATTGTTTTGATTCCTATGTAGGGAATCTATACATTCCATAGAAGAGTTGTGGTTTGTTAGGGGATAGACCCAACACCCACAATTTGGCTCTCTTGCAAAGGATGAACACACCAACTACTGCCCAAATTCTGATCCAAAATCCAATCCCCAATGCCATTAATGACATCCTATCATCTAAATGGTCTAGCCACCCCACTTTAATATGGGCACTACTACTATTATTCTGAGCTTCTCTCCTTGGGTTTTCATTTCCATTACATGAATATAAAGGACACCCATATAAGCATTTATTACTTTGAAATGATGATGCACTGAATGTGGAAAATTGTGTTCCTCCAGAGATTGGTCCACAAAGGTTATTAGATGAAACATCTAGAACAACCAAACTATATAGTTTAGGGGCTCTTCAGGAATCTGTCCACTCAAGTTATTATTGCTCAAGTCTAACTCTTCCAAAGTAGATATGTTGCTGAGAGATGTAGGTATTGACCCTTCCAAGTGATTTCTAGATAAATTTAACAACCACAAGCTCCTCAAAAGTCCTATGCTTGTAGGTATTTGTCATGTAAGTTTATTGTTGGACAAATCAAATATAGTGTTTTCTGATGATAGGTATGATAGAGTATATTCATTTCCTTTGATCTCAACTGGCATTTCTCCAACTGGCATTTCTCCACCTCCATTAATAGAAGGTAATTATAGGTAATCTTGAATAGGTGTTTATAAATCTGGCAAGTCTTTCAAAATGTATTGGCATTCTTCTAGTGAATATATTTTTGGATAAATCCAAAATAGATAATTGGGTGAAATTTGTTACCCATTCAGGAATGTCACCATGGAAATTATTGTACCCAAAGTTTAAAATTTGCAAGCGAACAAAAAAAGTCAAATAGTAAGGAAGTTTTCCTATCAGTTTATTTCTCTTCAAATCTAATAACACAATCTTAGTGCAATTAGCCAAAGATATTGGAAGAGTCCCCAAGATATTATTAGCGTGAGAAGAAAAATATGGTAAAGAAATGCAATTTCAAATAGCTTCAGAGATTGATCCTTCAAAATTATTCTTTGATAAATCTAAAATTTGTAGGTGAACTAAACCACTAATACTATTAGGTATAATGCAAAAAAATTTATTATTATATATATCTAAATGCTCTAAAGCATTTAGTTTGCCTATGCTACATGGAAGAGGTCCAGTTAAAGGGTTGTTTGATAACAAAAGAGAGGCCAATGACATATGGGCTTCAGGAATACTCGGAATGGTGCCTATAAGGTCATTATTGTCTAGGGCCAACATAGACAGCTGAGTACAATTGAATAGTGTGGGAGGGATGTAGCCACTTAGTGAGTTATTGGATAAATGAATTTCAATTATTCTTTTCAACAAACCCATTTCTGAAGGGATTGGACCACTCAATTTGTTTTCCTCACCTGATAATTGTCGAAGTGAAGTGTAGTTGTCCAAATAAATTGGGATGCTTCCACTCAAAGCATTGCGAAACAACCAAAGAGATTCTAAGTGGACTAGACGATCGAGTTCTGGTGGGATTGGACCCCTCAAATTTTTGCCACTCATATCTAATGTTTGAAGACGTGTACAATTCCACAATTCCTTTGAAATAGAGTCGTGGAGTAGATTATCAGAGAGGTCAAGTATTCCCAGCGCTTCTAGCTGCCCAACCTCGGGTGGAATCTTTTCACTAAACCAATTACGGAAAGATCTAAATCCCTCAATAGAGAGAGGTTTCCAATATATGGGGATAGCGTACCATTAAATCTGTAGTCAAAGACAGAAATTGCAACTACCCATTTCGTGTTTGGTCTGCACCAAATTCCTTTCCACCGGCACATGTTATCTGAGTTATGGGACATCGAATTGGAGAGAAATCCATATGGATCTGATATGATGCCCCTTTTGAAGCTCAAAATCGCCTACATGTCCCTTTTATGGTGATACTCGAACATCTGCTCATTCCGTCCATTGAGCATGTCTTTATCTATTTAAATGGGTTCCCTGATAAGATTTCTCATCTTGTCCTCATGATGAACCACACTTGAAAGGCGTTGACAAAATTTACTTTGATGTGATTTTCACCGAAATTTTTTATACAGATTTTATGGATCACAAAAGCCAAATTCCTAATAAATTTATATATTAAAATGAGTATATATTAATAAAAAATAGATAATTAAGCGACGTATATATTTATTATTTTTTTCTAAATTATATTATTTTATATAATGTAATATTTATGTCATTTGATTAGAAATTAATTGAATGTGATAAAAAAGAATAAAAGATATAAATAAATTTAAGGCTAACTTGAAAATGCAATCATAAATAATTATCATATTAAAAATTTTACATCCTAGAAGATAATACACCATAAATATCATTTAGCATTTACACGATGATTTAATTCACCACATAATAGAGCCAACAACCATTTTTTGGATCTCTATGTAGGGAATGTATACACTCCATAGAAGAGTTGTGGTTTGTTAGGGGGTAGACCCAACACCCACCCTTTGGCTCTCTTGTAAAAGATGAACACACCAACTAATCCCCAAATTCCAATCCCCAATGCCATTAATGACATCTTATCATCTAGATACTCTAGCCATCCTGCCATAATATTTGCACTGGTACTATTATTGTGATCATGTCCTCCATTTTCCTTTCCATTACATGAATCTAAAGGACACCAATATAAGCATTTGTTCATCTGAAATGATTTTTCACTGAATGTGGAAAATTGTGTTCCTCTCGGGATTGGCCCAAAAAGGTTATTAGATGAAACATCCAAAACAAACAAACTATATATCTTAGAGAGATCTTCAGGAATCCGTCCACTTAGATTATTCTTGCTCAAGTCTAACTACTCCAAAATATATATGTTATTGAGAGATGTAGGTATTGGCCCTTCCAACTGATTTCCAGATAAATTCTGCAATCGCAAGTTCCTCAAATTTCCTATGCTTGCAGGTATTTGTCCTATAAGATTATTGTTGGAAAAATAACTTATATAGTGTTTTTTGATGATAGGTATGATAGAGTATATTCACATTCTTTGATGTCAACTAACAGTTGTTGATGTTAGTAATATTCTGAAAGGGATGAAAATATCAAGCATTGTTATAAGTTAGAGAATTATTACACCACTATCAAAGGGAGGAACTCCATCCACTGGTCATTAGATTCATACCCTTATCTCTATATGCTCTCTCTCGCTCACCTAGTCATGGCCCTGGTCATTTTTTCTAGGTTCTCAACATGCCTATAGGCTGGTAGATTTTGGATTTTCTTGGAAAATCACACAAAATATCATTACTAATATTTTTCACTTGAACAATAGAGCACATTGTAATATAAAGTGCTGTACAATTAAGAAAGCATCTCATAAAAATTAGTGTGTACAGCAAAACCTGACATTAAAAAAAAGAAAAAAATTGATAGATGCTTTTTGAAATAGGTTAGGTCAAAGGAAAGTATAGATAACCCCATTGTTTGGAATATGGAGCTTTTAGTTCAGTCATATTGGTCCAATTTAACGTTTCGTGAGCTACATGGTTGAAGTAGCTCAACACGCCCACGTTAAATAATTTATAGTGTTTTCATATGCCTTGGTTATTATATGCTTGTATGTACATTGAATAGAATTATTTCCTATATTGATTATGCTGGTCCAACATGCTAGTCCTTCATGTATGATGAGACACATTGATGTCAGTTCCTTGAAGCCCTGCTTGGCGGAACACCTTTTATTTTATTTTGGGGTGCATTAAAATTTAAATTGTTGGAAAATGGAAGATGGAGCATTGGAATTAATGAATAATTTAATACATTCTACTATTTACAATACAATCATGATTGAAAAATTCATTCTCAGATATATTCAAACTTGTCTATAAAATGTACAAGAAAATATTGATTTTTTGCAACTTTAGTCATAGCTTCAGCAAGAAGAATTACAACAGTCGAGTCATTATTCTGAACCTGTTTTTTTTCTGAACATTGAGACAGACTCCCATCAACAGGAAAAATATAAATTTGAGCTTAATTCACATTCAGTGCTTAGTTCAAGAGCGGATTTGCATGTAGATTCAGAAGTTCAGTCTACACTTCCCAAGCCCATCATCGGACGATGGGAAGAGCTTGTCCATAACAAGCACAAAACTAGTCTTGGATATGACCAGGATGTGTCCTTTAATATTCTAGATTACTCAAATCCCATCCAGGTTACTTCAGAGTGTTGGATTACTTCACAACAGTTCATATTCATATGTTCCAATTTTTGCTCCACTTCCACAACAACAACAACACAATTTTATATGCCAACATTGTGACCGAGTTGGCCATATGAAATATCATTGTTTTGATCTTCATCCACCTAAGCACTATCATGAAACTACTCATTCTTCAAACATATGCTTCAAAAACAAGACTCTAGCAAAAATAAAGATTCACCATGGATGGATTGCTTCTTGGCAATGGGCTTCAACAACCAAGAATATATTTCAGTCATATGTCAAAATTTGTTATAGAGTATTGAACAATCATCCAATTAAGTTTTCTCCATATTCTCACCTTGTATATGACAGGGGGGAAATGATGGTCACATACAAGTTTCATGCCATATTAAGTGAGCTTGAGCCACAACCTGAACATGCTGCCAAATTTAGAGTTGTAGCCAGAACCAGAGATGCACTTGAGCATGCCTTTTGGTTGGTGGTCAAACTTAGACCATATATATGGGTTTGAGACCTCCCTTTTCAGGTTGAGCTTCTCCCTCTTCAAATAATTGTGGACACTTCCTCTACCAGAATACTTCAACTTCTTACCAGTTTTGGAAGAGTTCTAGGAATTGCATTAAGCATTCCAGAGTTGGTGGTCATCCTTAAACCACTGCAGGTTGAGACCTCTCTTTTTAGGTTGAGGTTATCCCTTTTTATGTAGGCTTCAAACCTCCCTTTTCCAGTTTTAAGGTCTCCCTCTTCAAAGAATTGGGATCACTTCCTCTAGCAGAAGAATTCAGCTTCATGCCAGATTTGGAAGAGTTTTGGGAACTTCATTAAGCGTTCTTGTGTTGGTGGTCATCCTTAAACCAACACCTTATACCAAAATTTCAAAGAGCACATTCAACCTAGTGCTTCCATGCATATTTTCCACATTTTATATTACAACTCTCTTCTTGGAATCATACATATCCCTTTGGACTAAAGGGGGGTGATGTTGGACACTTAATCCGTTAAGGGTTAAGGTTTGAAAGTTGGATAGTCAAAGGAAGTCCAAGATACCTTGGAAGATGAATCCAAGGGTCACAAAAATGTATTATAAATTTACATCTATGTTAATAAGAAATGCAATTCATTATTTTATCATTCATGTATGTTCGCATTCCATGTGTGTCTAACAACTTTTTTTGCTCATGGGATGCCACTTGTTATTTTTTGTTTCTCTTTACAATTAAAAGTATGGAAAGAATATATGAAAATTGATATAATGACCTACTACAATCATATATAGAACACTAATTTATATTTTATTATGACAATATGTATATCTTTTTTTATTCTTATGATTATTGAAACAAACTTATTTTTTATGAACAATTGAACATGTAATTTACATTCATATTAATGGAAATTGTGATTTTTCCAATTTGAAAAATAAGTTAAAAAAAAATAAAAAATAAAAAATAAAATATTTTATTAAAATAAAAATAAAAAATTTAAATTCTTCTCATATATTATGACTTTAATACACAAACATTTTTAACATACACATTTCATTACATTTTTAACACAACAATTTCATTTAAGAATATTTCATAATAAGGGAGATATGTCTAATTAATAAAAATGAGGTTAAAGAGTTTAGTTTTTATGTTTAATTATTATTAGATATGATAAATAATATTTTTTTATATTAAATGAATATTTATAAATAAAAATAAATAATTAGGTCGTGAACATATTTATTATTAATATTACTATTTTTCTAAATTACATTATTTTATATAATGTAACATTTATGTTATTTGATTGAAAAATAATTGAATGTGATACAAAATGAATATGAGATATAAATAAACTTAAGGCTAATTTGAAAGTACAATCATAAATAATGGTCACACTATTTTTTTTTTTTTATATTTGAGAAGATAATAAACCATAAATATCATTTAGTATTTACATGACAATTAAATTCACCACATAATAGAGCCAACAACCATTGTTTGGATTCCTCCATTGAAGAGTAGAGTTGTTGTCTATTAGGTGCTAGACCTAACTCCCACTGTTTGAATCTCTTATAAAATATTGAACACACCAACTACTCCCCAAATTCCAATTCCAAATCTAATCCCCAATGCCAGTAATGACATCTTGTCATCTAGAAGCTTTAGCCATCCCACTTTAAAATGGGAACTACTACTATTATTGTGAGATTCTCTCCATGTGCTTTCCTTTCTATTAAAAGAATCTAAAGGACACCTATATAAGCATTTATTCCTTTGAAACAATGTTGCACTGAATCTGGAAAATTGTGTTCCTTTAGGGATTGGCCAACAAAGGTTATTAGAGGAGACATCCAAAACAACCAAACTATATAGTTTGGAGATATTTTCAGGAATATGTGCACCCAAATTATTCTTGCTGAAGTCTCCAAAAGAGATATGTTACTCATAGATGCAGGTATTAGCCCTTCCAACTGGTTTCCAAATAAATTTAGCAAATTTCAAGCTACTCAAAGTTCCTATGCTTGCAGGCATATGTCCTATAAGTTTATTGTTGGACAAATCAAATATCATGTTTTTCTTTGACATGCATGAGAGAGTAGATTCACTTCCTTTGATGTCAACTGGAATTTCTTCACCTTCATCACTATCAGGTAATGAATTGTTTACAAATCTTTCAAAATGTAATGGCATTCTTCCAATGAATTTATTGTTGAATAAATCCAAGATAGACAATTAGATGAAATTTGTTACCCATTTACGAATGTCACCATAGAAATTATTGTAGCCAAAGTTTAAAAATTTCAAAAAAAAAAAAAAAAGGTGAAGTAGTAAGAAAGTTTCCCTATAAATTTATTTCTCCTTAAATCTAATAACTCAATACCAATGCAATTAGCCAAATATATTGGAAGAGTCTCACACAAATGATTTGTGTGAGCAGAAAAATATGTTAAGAATATGGAATTGCCAATAATTTCAGAGATTGATCCTTTAAAATTATTTTTTAATAAATCTAAAATATAAGGGAAAATAAACCACTAATACTGTTGGGTATAATGCCAAAAATATTATTACTAGATATATCTAAATACTCTAAAGAATTTATTTTGCCCATGCTACGTAGAAGAGGTCAAATTAAATGATGGTTTGATAAATAAAGCTGGACCAATGACATATCAGCTTTGGAAATACTCAAATGTTGCTTTGTAGATGACATCAAAGTAATTCTACATGCTTTATAATTTTGTGTATATCTAAACAGAGAGATTATGTATGTTTACTTTTAACAATCATTTTAATTCAGAAATGCCATAATCTCCAATTTAGTAGTTTGTGATCTTGTAGAAAGTCTCTTGGTTTTTCTTTTCAACTGAAAATGACTTTCTATTTTTAAAAAAACAATTATGATGATTTGCAACATTGTTAATTAAAAATTTCAATATTCTTGTAATTAGAAATCCATCAAGTTGAACCCCAGAAACCCTCGTATTATGGCCCAAATGCGTTATGGTAAACACAAAAGAATTTCATGTAAGATAGATTACATGAATGAACAAGATACAATGATAATATAAGAGAAATAGTCAAAATGGGAGTGATCAAAAATTTAAAATAGAACAATTGTTTTAGTGTTACTGGTATCACATGAGCAACCAAATCATTTTGTTTTAGTGTTTTAGACAGAATGCAATGCATAGGGCTCTGTATCAGGCTGATTCTCTTACTATACGGTGACTCTCATGAAAACCATGGTTTATTTGGAATGAAACAAAGGGATAGCCATTGCACATGTGATGATTGAGTGATTTATCGATTGATATGTTTCCAAACTTGGTTTATTCATTCGGTGAGTGTAATTTTTCATTCTTAGACTTCCCTATTCACTTACCACCTTTGTCACTCTCACTTCTCATATATCAATTATAGGCTTCTAATTTTGTATGAGAACAACTAAATATTTATATTTATAGTTAGATTAATATTAATTTTTTTTTATAATTATTTCTTAAATTATGGTGAAATCTTATGTATTTATAAAGAAAAAATATCATCTTTTAACTCACAATATTTATTAGTCCTTGTGAAGGCAAGACCACATTTTAACAATAGATTTGTCTATTCACCACTATTAGTTTAACATTTGCGAATGCAAGTTATATTGTTTAACTTTGAAAAATAAATATTTATTTATTAATATTATTGATTTTTTTTTCAAACATTTGATGGATCATAAATTTGAATGTCTTATTGCGGCCTTTGTGCCATGTGGACAATTGCCTTTGATTTTTTTGCCATAAATTTTTGATATAGTTGCAATATTATCATCATTTAGATAATCTATTTACTATCAGTTATTTCCCACCATAATTTAAGCATTATTGAAAATAGCTCATACTCACGTAAATAACCGATTTACCATCAGTTATTTCTCATGATAATTTAAGCAAGTATTTGCATAAAAGATGAATAGGAACAAGATGGAAATAAATATACCTATCAGGAGCCTATGATTATTTATGTTTTCTTCAACTTGGAGTAAAAGTATAAATGTGCAAACTTAGTATTGTTTACTACCCACTAAAATTTTATTTATGCAAGTCCTTATCCCTTAGTAGGAAATTAACTTTTCTACCCCATATATCAATTTGCAATTTTTAAAAAAATAAAGCATCCACTTAAGTGGTAACATTTGTTTTATATAATGTAATGTTTATGTCATTTGATTGGAAATTAATTCAATGTGATAAAAAATGAATAAGAGCTATAAATAAAATTAAGGCTAATTTCAAGATGCAATAATAGATAATGATCATGCTAAAAATTTTATATGTGAGAAGATAACACACCATAAAAATATCATTTAGCATTTACAAGATCATTTAATTCATCTCATAATAGAGCCAACAACCACTGTTTGGATGCCTACGTAGGGAATCTATACACTCCATAGAAGAGTTGTGGTTTGTTAGGGGGTAGACCCAACACCCATAGTTTGGCTCTCTTGCAAAAGATGAACACACCAACTACTCCCCAAATTCCAATCCTGAATCCAATCCCCAATGCCATTAATGACATCCTGTCATCTAGATGGTCCAGCCATCCCACTTTAATATGGGCATTGCTACTATTATTCTGAGCTTCTATCCCTGGGTTACATGAATCTATAGGACATCCATATAAGCATTTATTCCTTTGAAATGATGTTGCACTGAATGTGGAAAACTGTGTTCCTTTAGGGATTCGCCCACAAAGGTTATTATATGAAACATCCAGAACAACCAAATTTTATAGCTTAGAGAACTCTTCAGGAATCTGTCCACTCAAGTTATTCTTGCTCAAGTCTAACTGCTCCAAAGTAGATATGTTGCTGAGAGATGCAGGTATTGGCCCTTCCAAGTGATTGCCAGATAAATTTAGCAACCACAAGCTCCTCAAAGTTCCTATGCTTGTAGGTATTTGTCCTGTAAGATTATTGTTGGAAAAATCAAATATAGTGTTTTCTGGTGATAGGTATGATATAGTATATTCACTTCCTTTGATGTCAACTGACATTTCTCTACTACTTTCACCAATTTCCGTTGGTTCAAGTAATTTTTAAGTGGTGTTTACAAATGTGGCAAGTCTTTCGAAATGTATTGGCATTCTTCCACTGAATATATTGTTGGATAAATCCAAAATAGACAACTGGGTGAAATTTGTTACCCAATCAAAAATGTGACCATGAAAATGATTGTACCCAAAATTTAAATATTTCAATCCAACAAAAGAGGTCAAATAGTAAGGAAGTTTTCCTATCAGTTTATTTCTCCTCAAATCCAATAACTCAATCATAGTGAAATTAGCCAAAGATATTGGAAGAGTCACAGAGAAATTATTACTATGAGCAGAAAATAATGTTAAAGAGGTGCAATTGCCAATAACTTCAGGTATTTATCCTTCAAAGTTATTCTTTGAAAAATCTAAAATTTCTAGGTTAACTAAACCACTAATACTATTGGGTATAATGCCAAAAATATTATTATTATATATATCTAAAGTAAATAAAGCATTTAGCTTGCCTATGCTACGTGGAAGAGGTCCACTTAAATGGTTGTTTGATAAAAAAGAAAGTTCAATGACATATTGGCTTTGGGAATACTAGGAATGGTGCCTGTAAGGTTATTATTGTCTAGCGCCAAATAATTTAGCCGAGTACAATAGAAAAGCGTGGGAGGGATGTAGACACTTAGTGATTTGTGGGATAAATCAATTTGAGTTAAGGAAGGGATTGGACCACTCAATTTTTTTGCCCTACCTGATAATTCTGTAAGTGAAGTGTAGTTTCCCAGAAAAGTTGGGATGCTTCCACTCAAAGCATTGTGGGACAACCAAAGCATTTCCAACCTGACCAGGAGACCGAATTCCGATGGGATTGGACCACTCAATTTGTTGTTGTTGATATCCAATGATTCCAACTAGATGAAGGCAGGCGAGTTCTGTTGGAATTGGACCCCTCAAATCGTTGCCTCTCATATGTAATGTGTGAAGACGTGTACAATTCCACAATTCCTTTGGAATAGAGCCGTGGAGCCCATTATAAGTGAGGTCAAGTATTCCCAGCGCTTTTAGCTGCCCAACCTCGGGTGGAATTCTTCCACTCAACCAATTAGCGGAAAGATCTAAATCCCTCAGTAGAGAGAGGTTGCCAATAGAAGGGGATAGCGTACCATTCAATCCGCGAACAGAGAGTGAAATTGCAACTACTCGTTTCGTGTTTGGTGTGCACGAAATTCCGTTCCACCCGCACATGTTATCTGAGTTATTCGCCGTCCAGTCGGAGAGCACTCCATATGGATCAGATATGCCCCTTTTGAAGCTCAGAAGCGCCTCCACGTCCCTTTTATGGCCATACTCCGCCATGGAGGAAGAGGGTTCCCCCATCATATTCTGTCCATTGAAGGGAAGACGTTGAGCAGAAGTGAATTCACGTCCCATCTGTTGAGCAAAGCACACAAACATGATGAGCACAACAATACATTTATGATCCATTTCTCTCTCTCACAGCAACTACTCCAACACGTGAGTTTTTTTATAATCACAACAATATATGTATAATCTCCACGAAGTCATCATATGTGAACAGCTGTAATACAATGAGAAAATTCGGAGACTCGAAAAAGGAGAATGGAGAAGAAAAATGGGCTATTTTACTTTGACCGGGGAAAATATTCCAGATATCGGTAAAATATTGTGTAGTAGATTTAATATTTTCTTTAAAATTAATGTATTATTAATATCAATTTTGAATATTAATATTTTCTTGTGCAAATTCTAGGATATTCTGCCATTAATATAAAGAAGTGGTTGTTTTAGAATTTTAATTATTTCTTTTTAAAAATTTTAAATTAATTTGGAGTCGTTTTCCTTGGAGCCCTTCATTCCACTTTTAAATTTAAATTTAAATTTTTTTCTAGCAAAGATTTGTTGGAATTGCAAATTTATGTGGCTTAATTTACAAAATCCAAGTGTCCAAGTTAACTTTCAAGGCATTATATCTATATGATTAAATCTCTTTAAGTTAACTTTCAAGGCATTGTATCTATATGATTAAATCTCTTTAGGTGCATACTATTTTTCAAATTTTGCACTCTAAAAGAAGTCCAATAAGCTAAATTGTTGTACATAGTTGGTCAGGTTGCATTGAGTTTTAATAAATTTTAAAAAATAGATTAGTGTCACTTGGCTCCATGCCCACTATGATAAGTTCAACATTATTATTTATAACATTCATTTATATATAAGAAAAAAATATTTAGGAGAATGGTCCATTAAAGCGCCACCATGATAAGTTCGTCATTATTAATTATAACATTCATTTATATATAAGAAAAATTTATTTAGCATAATTGTGACAGTTGGCTTAAGCACAAACTCATTGTTATGTTATTTACTTTAAAAAGGCTAAACAAACATTATTTTTGAAAAAAAATATTACGAATGTTGAACACAAATTAATTATGTCTTAGAAATAAAATTCAAGTATGGAATGGTGGTTCCATAGAAACCAAAAAACACTGACGATGAAAGTATTCCAAGAATTGAGAGTGGTTGAACAGAAACAGTTACTTTCCTCTAGGAATAAAAAGTACATTCCAGTGAGGAAAGAGGGTTCTGTTCTTTAACTAAGAAAGGGAAAGGAGAGAGTGGAGAATTCCTGAGCTGGTAGTGACCAATGGAATACACTTAGCGTTCTTGAGTCCTGAAAAAAAGACTATTGGACTAGGGGTGTTACGGTCTCTTCTGGAAATTTTGTCAACCTACTCATCTCAGTGTGGAGCACGAGGAGAGATGAGGACGTAATCACCTCTCTCACAGTAGGGAGGACATCGTCAACAGTTTTGAAAACAAGATAAGTAAACGAACTGCAGAAATATTAAGTACTGATATGCTGTTTAGACAGAGATATTTCTTTAATACAATTTATGCTCTTTTAAATATGAAAAGAAGAATCTCATTCAAGAATGATATATGTATATGTATTTACTATACCTTTTCTAATGTATTAGAGAGAAGATTACAGCAGACCTGATAGAAATACATGAACTGTGTAGAAGTGTAGTGGTTGGAATTAATACTTGTTTCATAACAGGGATAGTATTTGTACTATTATATAAACATGAAAGAAACATAAAACATCTACTCGAAGTTAAAATTAAGAAAATTGTTAAGCCAGGGTTCATGGCTGAAACCTAGACCCTAAACTAGTCATTTATCTGATAACCTATGATATACTTAGACAATTAGATTTGTAGGAAACAACACAGAAATATAGATGGTCCGGACATCTCGTTTAACCATAAACTAAAACAGACCAAACGAACACAGATTTCATTTCTTAAAAAGTAGATAAAACTTTTGTCAAAATGGAATGTCCCCATACATGATGCTAGAAAGAATAGGTGCATAGAAAAACCCATAATACATAGCGGCTATGATAACATAAAAAATGATGAAATATACACATTCTGTAAACAATATGGACCAGAATCTAATACTGTGATGATCCACGCAGATAACGAGTTGCGTAATAAGTCATACCAGATTAGCACGAAGGCTCCAAAGAAGAACTATAACATATATACATATATCTATTCAAAAAATAGAATGCCACTATTTACAACTTCTAAATCATGAAGAGAAAGCCATAATTAAAGGCAGAACCGAAAAATCCATTGAAAGATAATTCTAGAGGTTGTATAACCTTTCACCGTCAACATTTAACATATTAATAAACCCTGTCTACCGAGGGAAAAATCCTCGTAAATGGAGCTGGGGGTTTTATTAGCTCTTAAGATGCAAGAAAAATACTACAAAATGACACTGCATGTCAAACTATTCACTAGGGCGAAGCCCCTTAAGCAAGAAGGTAACAAAGTAACGACATCTTTTGCCTTAAAAACATAATGTCGACACCCTTAAGTTGCATATCACCAAAGATCAAGAAAGGAGAGCTCTAATATAGAAAAAAAAATTCCTCACTGGTAGAAATTCAAATACCTGTGAAGGGTTATGGAAGTGACGATTACATAAGCTGGAAGTATTCATGAGATCGACAAGTAAAATCCCAGAACCTAAATGCATGAATAAGATGTGATTACCTGCGGTACAAAATTTTTTTCATGACTATTAGTTCACCTAAAATATCTTATCATAGAATGCATTTGTAAACCAAGAAAGGCATTTGAGAAAGGGATTTTTACATAGTCTAGAAAACTCTTTAGTCAGCAGCGGAAACCCTGTAATAGAGAAATTCACAAGATAATGAGAACAAGTAAAAAGAAAAAGAAAAACTAATGCCTGCACAAAAATAGATATTAGTAACCCATGCCTGGAAAAGCTTCATTCGTTGAACGGGCTTACCGGCCATGGAGAAGGAAGCCACAACCGGTTTTTGGCAGAGAAAATGGAGGATACAACCCATAAACCTTAGTTTCTCAAACCCGAAGAAGACATTACCTACACAAGTCATACTTCTGATCAAGATTGAATGCGTAGCGAATGGCAATTAGCTACCACTGATATCTTGTGAATAATTAAACAAAACATTGTACTACTTAAGAAATTACTACAAGCTGTTGCAAAGGTTGAAAGCCAAAAATATGCAAAGGCGAATAGGGCTTACCTATTCGACATTTGCCATGGTGAGCCAAGGTCAAGGCTGAAGGAGTGGCTATTGCTTGATAGAACATAGCTTGTGGTGGAGTTGCAGAGGAGGTGCCGACGAAGCGAAAGTGCAGAAATGAGGAGTTAGTTAGGGTTACGAGGGGGGTCAATACCCTAAGTAGGTACCACAAATGTCTCGACCGTGGATGTCATAACCCTAGATCCAACGAAAAATATACAAGGCAGGTGTCAACCATGCAAAACAAATTCCCATACAATGCAGTACAACAAATCCACACTTGACCCTTGACTCTGACGGGAATTGATTAACCACGAAATAAATTAAATAATAAAATTGCCAAGATACGTAATCATTGTACCATTTATCCATATATTAATAATCGGTGCTATGAGTAATAAAGATCAAATAGTTTACCATCATTAGCCCTTTAAAGTCTGTTTCATGACACAAATATCACATATATCGTATCAGTGCAGGGAGATAACCAAGTAGTAGGTCCACGTGGGCATTCAACAATTACAATAATATAAGGTAAGTGTCAAGTAAGTAATTAAATTATTAATTGCACATGAAATTGTATAGACCATAGTTTAAAAGGTTAAATATTTTTTTTTCTATGATGTGATGTATTTACAAGTGGTATCAGAGCAACGTTCATACGCTGGGACCCAATGGGTCACCTAACTATTGTGTGTAAATGATGCACATAAAAGAAATAGCATAGTGGAAGACTCATGAGGAGGAGACCGACACAAAAAAACACCTCAAAATGCAGTGGAACCTATACCCCAAACCCATCCAGAGATGAATCTAAAAATGTGGATTCAGCTGAGTGTAGATCAGCACCAGAAAACCAGTAGACTACTAGAAGAAAAACAACATCAAACCAGTATACTGCTAAGAACTGTGCAAAAGTTACAGGAAGAAATAGTCCGGGTTAGGAGTGACAATGAGTTCTTGATGCAAGAGCTGGAAAGGATACTCAAAAGCCTTTCCGATAAAAAAAAATCAAGGAGTGATACAGCCCAGTCCTGATAGAGATATGTAGGAAGAAAATGAACGACAAGCTAAGGACCAAACCAATGATAGAGTGGAAAGAAGCCATTCACAACAAAGTAACAAAAATAGAAATTATAATGAGGCTGAGTTTGATAATGTGTAAGAACAACAATAAATTAAGAAATAAAAAGTCAAGCTACAATGTGAGTTTCGAAAGATTAAACCACCTACGTTTGATGGAGAAGCGAAGGTGGTGGTTGAAGCTTTGTTGATTAATATGAACAAATAATTTCAAGCTTATGAGTACAATAGCAGTCTTAAAGCCAAGTTGGCCATTTATCAGTTGAGAGAAAATACAACCCTGTGGTGGGAGGAAGTCAAGAATTTCCATAGCATTGAAGACCAGGACGTGACATGGGATGGGTTTCGGCAATACTTTAAAGCCAAATATCTAACAGAATGTTTCTATGAAGAAAATTCTAGAGAATTCCATGATTTGAGGTTGGGTCAAATGACAATGGATGAATACATAACCAAGTTCACTTCCTTATTAAGATATGTTCCTTATTTAAGGGATGAGAAGGCTAAGGTTCAACAGTTCTTCAGCAATCTACCGACTCACATGAAAGAACGAATTGAGTTCGTGAATCCACGGACCATATTCGAAAAGCGAGAATGTGTCATCAATGGTCCAAGGCAAAAGGAGAATTAGGCAAGAATTGGCAACCAAGAAAAGGGAAGAAAAGTAGTTCAAACTACAAAAATGCTAGGACTAATAACTTTAAGAATTCTGCAAGGAATTCAGTGAGCAAACAGTTCGGGAGAAACCATCAAAGAACTCGGTGGCCTACAGAAGCTTCTAGCAAACCAGAACATGTACAAAACCAGAAACCACCTCTACAGTGCTGGGGGTGTGGTGAAGCTCACTATTATAAGAACTTCCCATAGCGGGGAATAAATGATACAGTAGCTAATATCACAAAAGGCTTATATGGTGGGTGTAATGTTCCAATTTTTTCCTTCAATAAATTGGAACATTAGATTTTGATAATTTCACTTATAAGTTGAATAATTGCGTAAGGAGGCCCAATGATAATAAAAACATGGATAAAATCCCTATAGCATGAAAGGGGATTAGCCTTGGAACTAGATGTGACACCCTCATGTGTGAAAGATGACATTTTGCAAAGAGGCTTGGTTAAGTTTGACCAAGTCAAACAGCGTAGGGTATAAGGTGGAAAGGAGTACATGGGACAGCGCAGAGATAGAAGAGGGAATATTCCTTGAAGGAGGAAACCCTAATAGAGTGGGGCCCATGGAGAAGGAGCTCTCATGTGTTTAAAAGGAGGGCAAGGCAACCATTGTTTCTCATGTTATGGATTATTGATCTCATTGTCTATTCAGACAATTGTGCATTCTTTGTTGTTTAGCAAGAGTTGCTGGGAAAATACCTATTTATGATTTCCTCCTCCTTTCTTGAGAAGCCTCTTGAAGGAGTTTTACTGATTTTTCTCACATCTAGGCTTGAGGCCAAGCATCCTCCTCCAGAACAGCGTTATTGCTGCAGTAGCATAATTTTGTGTTGCAGGGTGTAGCAGTGAGAAGATACAACACCTCTTCCATTGCTTGTTTTTCGGAAGGAGAGTCTTTCTTTCCTTTTGAGGACCAGTTTGGAAGCTTTAGAGCTTATTTGTAGATCTTGGCACTTGGCCAAATTATTCCATTCCACCTACAGCGAAGTTACCCTCTTAGACTGTGTTATTTTCATGGAGCACTTGCAATGAGGAATTGAAGGTTGATTGGAGGGTGAGATCTCAAATTTAAGGATTGACCTTCCACTTTGGAGATCCATTTGAGGAGTTCTACTTCAGTTTCTCATCATATTTAGCCTTCTCTATTCAGTTCCATATTTGAGTTGTAGTTGTTGCCCAGCAACTCCGACATTTTTTCCATTTTGTATATTTCAGCCAATCCTTTGGAGGATTGATGTATTATTGTTTCTAAGGGTTAGAGATCTGCTCCCCTATTGTATTTGAGCCATATATTGTCATATTCATGTATTGACATTATTTATGCAGCAATATCTCTTATAAACTGCGCAGTCATAGCCAGGGCTTCTCTTGTTTAGTAGTATTTCTCCATTTTCATGTATATGTTTCGTTGAGGCATAGCCTAGCTTCGGAGATCATTTCCTTAAGAACTTGTATACATTTATTTCTTTGCTATCATCAAATGTAATGGTTATGTGGATCTTACGGCATTCTTGTATTAATGCATTCACTTATATTTTCCACGACTCCATGTTTATGTATTGTTGATCTCCACATTGGTAATATCTTGAGATATTCCCAATAGTGTAGTCGTTCCCTAGTTTGGAACATTACGGTGGTATCAAAACAACTTTCTTGGCAACTGTGACTCTAAGCCCAAGAGGATCGGAACGTTGAATAAGATGAGATTCTTTGTCATCGATGTTCAAATCAGAGGAAACCTCTCTAAGGAGGTCGAAGAAGATTGAAAAAGAAGAAGATGAAGTAACATGCACTTCCTATTCTCATCAAGAAGAAGACATTGAGCATGGAAGATACTTGGATCATCAGATTCTAAGTGATTACCTTATTGAGTATAGATCTCAACCTAGAGCCTTCAACGAGACTCTATATTTTCCTCATTTCATCCAGCTGAAGGAAGAGAAGAGACCCTGTAGCAGAAAATGAATCAGAGACAATATATTTCTATTGTCTACCTTTGATGGGTCATCTACTGCAAGAACTTGGGTGAGAGATTTGGAGGCATTTTTCCTACTACATCCTGTAGCAGGGAAAGGAGCTGTTGAAATCTCAGCGCTGCACTTGGAGGATGAAGCCCATGATTGGTGGAGCTGCCACTTGAGCCATGCAAGGGAGGAAACTTTTGCAAAGTTCATCCAAGGGTTGATCCAAACCTTTGATGGTGAAAGAGCAAAGGAAGAGAAGGCCACACCACCACTTGAGGAGACTTGTGATAATGTTGTCACACTCATAGAGGAATAGCCACATGCATCAACAGTTGGGGAAACCAACACTTTGGAGGAAGGAACTCTTGCAGCCCTACAAGAGGTTCCCAGAGATCATCAAGGTATGAAAAGATTTCCACATTCCTTTGTTGCAGCAAATTCTTTTGATCAATTTGGAGACTTACTTTTGCATGACCAAGGGTCAAATCCCATTTCTACTATGGGGCAACGTGGTTGCACTGCGCTGTGCAACATGAAAACTTTCAAGGAGGAAATAAACCATAATCTTCATGAGCCTTTGTTGGATTTCATATCACATTGGGGTTGGGGTTTGAAGCCTTGAAGGATGATAGTAGACATCTTGCAGTGAGAAACCCTTTCTCCCTTCAAGACGAAACTTTCTCAATGAGCTCCTCTCAGCTCAAAGAGGAATTTATACTTTCAGATCTAAGACCTCATTGGTTTTGGAAGACTATTGATGAGAGGGAGGCCTCAAGGAGAGATCTCGTCAGAGGTGCACTTTAACACACCATGGAGTGCAAATATTTTCTTCCTTTCTCACAAGAGCAGATAGAAGATGGGGGACATCTTAGGATGGATAACATCTCTCATGCTTGTGTTGGACATTCCTTGAGCCATACACATCATGATGGGAGGATTTTTCCTACCACCTATTTGGGTCTTGATAGGGTCTCATTGATCCTCGAGAAGATTTCATTTCAAAATCCCATGAAGTGCAAAGACAGAGATTTGGTTTGGGAGGATGCTAGCCCTCATGGGAGGAGTACCAAGATGAAGAGAAGAAGGAAGCATCCACAAGGGGTTGATTGGATGTGGTTGATGAGCAAGGAGCTAGGAGGCTACTTTCAAATTTATGATACCGTGTAGCAAGAGGCTTGGCTGCGCTGGTTACTCTTGAAAGAGTTTGGCCATCACTTGGCAAACACTCTTCCTAAGAGTAGGAGGATGGAGAAGAGATGGCAAGATACTTGCATCATTGGGCAGCATAGAGTATAGATGCATGGTGTTGGTATGATACTCATATCATTCATTATGTCTTCATCACATGATATGTATGATGAAAATATGGGGAGGTAGCAAAATCCTTTGTTGATTTGCTTGGGAGAGCAAGAGCATGTTTTCTCTCATACGTTGCATGATGTTGTAGGAGGAGGAGATGGCATTCTCTCCTTGAATTTTGATGATATAGGGGTACTTCCACCTTGGGAGGGACTTCTTATGTATTGCAGCATTATGAGATATATCTTTGACAAAGAGCATGTCAAAGAATGGAGCTTGGCATTGATGAGAGCCTATGTGCATAGGCCAACAACGTTGTCTCTTTGGAGCAGTAACCTATGGTGAAGTGTGCCCAGCGGAAGTGTGGTGGATCCATAACCCACAAGTCCTAGGATCATTTCATATTTGTTGCACTTGATGAACAAAGAGGAGGTGATATGAATGAGGTAGTGGATGGAGTCATCTATTACTATGCTACATTCTTCTTGACTTGGATTCCCAAGCATGAGAAGAAGGATCTTCTTGTAGCACATATTTCATTCCTCTTCATGGGAGCATGCCAAACAACTATGGAGGGTTCATTCATGGATCCATACATCACCTTACTCCCAGTATATGGTAAGAAATCTATTTTTACATTTGCTGATTTGTATTCTCTTACCATTATTTTGCAGTGCATGGCTCTACAAGAGGGCAAGATTTTTTAGATTGCTCCAAGGATTATGTTGGGCCAAACTATATGATGGAGGCAGCCATATTTCACATGGCCTTGGGCAAATTTTTTTCTATTACATATATGTTCACCTAACTCATATGATTAGCCATGTATCACAAAATTTTTTGCCATGTATCTTTCCGAAGCAGCAGTTTGGAAAATTGCGCTATATGTACTTAGGAGACTGTTGGTACCTTCAAGCCTCATGTAAAACCAACATAATTTCTTTCATTTTGTTGCTGATCATGACTTAATTTTCTGATATAGATCAGATTTGTGTAGGAAGCATGATGATGAGAGAGGAACATGAGTTGGATGTGTCCTTGAGGGAAATGGATTCCCACAACTTTTGCATTGCATGTTCTAATGGGAGCATGAGAGGAGTTATGGCCACCATAGCCAAGTATATGTTTCCTTTTTAGGTGGGCCATGAGTTTGATAACCATTCATTGTATAACCCTGGTCAAGTGATTGATTATGCCTTGTATGTTCGGTTGACACATTCAGCCATTCACTTTTCATTAGTAGATGTGATGATTCTCACTACTAGTCATGTACCAACATACTGCTTGCCATGCTATTTTCTGAAGATACAGTGGATGAATCAGCGTTGTGTCCTCTTGAGATATTTTTTGCACTTTGTAGCATCATGTAAAACCTACAGCAAACTTCTCATTTGGATATTCTATGATGACCATGTCATATTCATCATGGATGATATGTTTTGGGCCAGCTTGTTCTTCATTGACTGAGGGAAGATCCTGGAGGATTGTTTTTCATTTTTCCACTCCTTAAGGGAAATACCAATGCAGCCCTGCGGTTCAGTACACACCCAAAATTATCATGGGGTGGAGAGAAGGACATCATGGGGTAGGCTGGTGATGCTTACTATGTTCAGATTTTTAGCCCACCTTAATTCTCGGAGCTGAGGTGGAAGTGGAGATTTTCGTGGAGTTGCCTTGTTGGGAGGTAAATCATTTTGTTTGGATGATTGATTAGGGATGGAGGATCCACATGGGGAAGATGTTCCTCTACTCATTTTAGACTCCATGCCTTGAGGGAGACTTTCCATTTATCCTTTGCGCTTGGTGACAAGCAACATTCGGGAGGGAGAACCGTAATGTTCCAATTTTTTCCTTCAATAAATTGGAACATTAGATTTTGATAATTTCACTTATAAGTTGAATAATTGCGTAAGGAGGCCCAATGATAATAAAAACATGGATAAAATCCCTATAGCATGAAAGGGGATTAGCCTTGGAACTAGATGTGACACCCTCATGTGTGAAAGATGACATTTTGCAAAGAGGCTTGGTTAAGTTTGACCAAGTCAAACAGCGTAGGGTATAAGGTGGAAAGGAGTACATGGGACAGCGCAGAGATAGAAGAGGGAATATTCCTTGAAGGAGGAAACCCTAATAGAGTGGGGCCCATGGAGAAGGAGCTCTCATGTGTTTAAAAGGAGGGCAAGGCAACCATTGTTTCTCATGTTATGGATTATTGATCTCATTGTCTATTCAGACAATTGTGCATTCTTTGTTGTTTAGCAAGAGTTGCTGGGAAAATACCTATTTATGATTTCCTCCTCCTTTCTTGAGAAGCCTCTTGAAGGAGTTTTACTGATTTTTCTCACATCTAGGCTTGAGGCCAAGCATCCTCCTCCAGAACAGCGTTATTGCTGCAGTAGCATAATTTTGTGTTGCAGGGTGTAGCAGTGAGAAGATACAACACCTCTTCCATTGCTTGTTTTTCGGAAGGAGAGTCTTTCTTTCCTTTTGAGGACCAGTTTGGAAGCTTTAGAGCTTATTTGTAGATCTTGGCACTTGGCCAAATTATTCCATTCCACCTACAGCGAAGTTACCCTCTTAGACTGTGTTATTTTCATGGAGCACTTGCAATGAGGAATTGAAGGTTGATTGGAGGGTGAGATCTCAAATTTAAGGATTGACCTTCCACTTTGGAGATCCATTTGAGGAGTTCTACTTCAGTTTCTCATCATATTTAGCCTTCTCTATTCAGTTCCATATTTGAGTTGTAGTTGTTGCCCAGCAACTCCGACATTTTTTCCATTTTGTATATTTCAGCCAATCCTTTGGAGGATTGATGTATTATTGTTTCTAAGGGTTAGAGCCTTGCTCCCCTATTGTATTTGAGCCATATATTGTCATATTCATGTATTTACATTATTTATGTAGCGATTATCTCTTATAAAGGCGGCCAATCATAGCCAAGGCTTTCCTTGTATAGTAGTATTTCTCCATTTTCATGCATATGTTTCATTGAGGCTGCATTGCCTAGCTTGAGAGATCATTTCCTCAAGAAATTGTATAAATTTGTTGCTGCTATCATCTAATGTAATGGTTATGTAGATCTTCCAGAATTATTGGTATTAATGTGTTCACTACTATTTTATAGCTCATGTTTATGTATTGCTGATCTCCACATTGGTAATATCTTGAGATATTCCCAATAGTATAGTTGTTCCTAATTTGGGAACATTACGGTGGGAGATGTAGCCCGAAATATACCCAGAATTAATGCCGCTTTGGAGGATTGGTAGGCGGCTTATAAACCAACGATGATTGAGCTGGAAGGTAAGTTAATTTCACAAACTGTTTCTATTTTGGTTGACCCAGGTGCTATTTTAAGTTATGTAAACCCCAGAATATTAGAAAATTGTAAATTACAAAGTCAAAAATTCAAAAATCCCTGGCTGGTACAACTATCCACTCGGGAAAAATGAAAATTTTGTGCCAAAATCCCGAACTATACACTAGAAGTTGGAACCCAACAGTTAAATGTGGAATTGAATGTACTGCCTTTGGGATACTATGATGTACTACTGGGCATGGATTGGTTGGAGAAACATTGGACACAGGTGGATTGTAAAGAGAATATTATATATTACAGGATGCAAGATGGAACTCATCAAGAAATACAAGGAATCAAGAAACCCTTACAGTTGTGTCCTATCACAGCCTCCCAAATGAGTAAGTGTATTAGAAAAGGATGTCAAATATATTCCATTCAGGTGGGTTATGAAAATTCTAAAGAGAAGACCCCTATGCTGGAAAGCATACCAATGGTACAAGATTTCATGGATGTGTTTCCAGAAGATGTACCAGTTTTACCTCCGAGAAGGGACATCGATTTCACTATTGAGTTTATGCCAGGTGCATCACCAATTTCAAGGGCACCATATCGAATGAGTGTACCTGAGCTATTTGAATTGAAAATGCAACTGCAAGAGTTGTTGGACAAAGGGTACATTCGACCAAGTGTGTCTACTTGGGCAGAACTAGTGTTATTTGTAAAGAAAAAGGATGGAACCATGTGAATGTGCATGGACTATAGACAACTCATTAAATCAACAGTAAAAAACAAGTATCCATTGCCACAGATGGATGACCTATTTGATTAGGTGAAGGGGGCAACTGTATTCTCGAAAATAGACTTAAGATATGGATATCACCAGATATGAATTAAGGATGAGGATATATACAAGACTTTGTTTCGTACCTGATATGGGCATTACGAGTTTATGGTTTTACCATTTGGTTTAACTAATGCACCAACAACATTTATGAGGCTGATGCATGGCCTATTTCACCCCTTTTTGGACAGTTTTGTTCTGATATTCATTGACTATATTTTGATTTATTCAAAAAGCATGGAAGAGCACAAGGAGCACTTGAGGATAGTGTTGGAGATGTTACGAAAACATTAGCTATATGCCAAGTTCAACAAATGTGACTTTTTCAATGAGTAGATACAGTATCTTGGCCATGTCATTTTTTCTGAAGGAATAGTGGACAATCCAAAGAAAATTAAGACTATTATGGAATGGTGAGTACCCCAAAACATAGTAGATATCCGTTCCTTTATGGGGTTGGAAGGATACTATCAACGGTTCATTGAAGGATTCTCAAAGATTTCCTTTCCAATTACATCTTTACAAAGGAAAGGAAAAGTATTTAAATGGACTAATGAATGCCAGAATAGTTTTGAAAGGTTAAAACATTTTTTGACCACTGCCTCGGTGTTGAGGGTAGCTGACCCCAACAAAGAATTTTAGGTTTGTATCGAAGCGTGTAAGGAAGGATTTGGGGCAATTTATTGCAAGAAGGAAGAGTGGTTGCCTATGAATCGAGAAAATTAAAGGAGCATGAACAATGATATTCAGCCTATAATTTAGAGCTAACATCGGTAGTGCATGCAGTCCAGGTATGGAGGCATTACTTGCTAGGAAAAATATTTGTGTTAAAAACCGATCACAAGAGCCTAACTAGCTACTTTAAGCAAGCTGATTTAAATGCTCTCCAGGAAATATGGATGCCTTCCTAAGTGAGTTTGATTTTGATATACAACATGTAAAAGGAAAATAAAATCATGTAGCGGACGCCTTAAGCAGAAAACTGCATTGTGTTTATGAACTTTGCTATAATAAAATCAAGTGTAAATTTTTAGATCAGATAAAAGTGGAGGCCGAGAAGGATCCTGAATACCGATTTTCATGGCAGCAAGTGGAGGAAGTCAGAAGACAAGAAAAACCTTATGACTATGGAATTAACAAGGATCAATCGTTAACCTTCAAGGGAAAGATATATATTCCAAATCAAATGGGTTTAAAAGAGCTGATCATGAATGAGTATCACCGCAATAATTACTTAGGACACCCAAGATACCATAAAATACTAACAACAATTAGAAAAGTTTATTTCTAGCATGGTATATGAATAAATATTGTAGAGTACTTAAAAAAATGTCTGGAGTGTCAATAGGTTAAGGTGGAGCATCAACATCTTGCTGGATTGTTGCAGCCTATACCAGTACCTGAGTGGAAATGGGAAGTTATATCTCCAGATTTTATTACGGGGTTACCAAGATAAAAAAGGCATAATGATTCCATTATGGTGGTGGTCGATAGATTGAGTAAAGAGACACACTTCATACCCATACATTCTACCTACAAAACCGTGCAAAAAGCAGATATCTTCATGAGAGAGATTTTTAGATTGCATGGCATTCCATAGTCTATTATATCAGATCGAGATGTGAAGTTTACTTCAAAATTCTAGAAAGCCCTATTACGGGTTTGGGAACCCAAATAAAATTCATCACCACTTATCATCCCAAAATGGATGGACAAATTGAACGGGTGAATCAAATATTGGAGGATATGCTATGTATGTATGTGATGCAACAGTGAGCGAAATGGGAAGAGTATCTACACTTGTTATAATTTTCATACAATAATGGGTACTAATAATCTATGAAGATGAGCCCCTTTGAAGCTTTTTATGGGCGACAATGTCGTACTCCCATTAACTGAAGCAGCCCTGAAACCAAATTGATGCTTGGACCATAAATGTTGGTTGAGATGGAATCAGAAGTGAGAAAGATCAGACAAAATCTGAAAGCGGCTCAAGACCGGCAGAAGGTATATGCAGACAAAAAAAGAACTTACCTGGAATTTGAAGTGGGCGATCAGATGTATGTAAGGATTAAACCTAAGAAAAGCACGTTAAGGTGGAATTCCTGTGTCAATTTGGCTCCCAGGTTCTGTGGACCTTTCCAGATATTGGAAAGAGTGGGACCTGTGGCGTATCAGTTGGCTTTACCAAGCCATATCTTGGTGCACAATGTGTTTCAAGTATCCTTATTAAAACGATACATGCATGATCCAAAGCATGTAATCCACTAGCAAAGTATTCAGGTAGAGTAATATTAGAAAAATCATATCTTAAAATACTGAGTGGTATGAAATTTTAATTCAAATTTTTGCTAAATGCAAGTCGAATCGGACGACGAATTTATGGTTGAACCTCGACGTATACTCGATCGGACAGAAATCATGCTTCAGAGGTGAGCCATCACCCAGGTTAAAGTGCAATGGAAGCACTTTAGCTTGGATGAGGCTACCTGGGAGGACGAAGGATTTGTGCATGAGACTTAGCCAGAATTGTTTGTCGAGCTGGAATGAAACACCGAGGACAGTATTTACTTCCAGAGGGGGAAGTTGTGACAACTAGATTAAGTACAAACTAATTGTTATGTTATTTAATTTAAAGAGGCTAAACAGTCATTATTTTTGAAAAAAAAAATTACGAATGTTGAACTCAAATTAATTATGTTTTAGAAATAAAATTCAAGTATGGAATGGTGGTTCCATAAAAACTAAAAAAGACTGATGATGAAAGTATTCCAAGAACTGAGAGTGGTTGAACATAAACAGCTAAAGAAAAACAGTTACCTTTCCTTTAGGAATAAATAGTACATTCCAGTGAGGAAAGGGGGTTATGTTATGTAACTAACGAAGGGAAAGGAGAGAGTGGAGAATTCTTGAGTTGGTAGTGACCAGTTGAATACACTCAGCATTCCTGAATCCTGAAAAGAAGAGTATTGGACTAGGGGTCTTAAGGTCTCTTCTAAAAATTTTGTCAACCTACTCATCTTAGTGTGAAGCACGAGGGGAGATGGGGACGTAATCACCTCTCTCACGATAGGGAGGACATCATTAGCAGTTTTGAAAACAAGATAATTAAACAAATTGCAGAAATATTAAGTATTGATGTGTTGTTTAGAAAGATATATTTCTTTAATACAATTTATGCTCTTTTAAATATGAAAGGAAGAATCTAATTCAAGAATGATGTATGTATATGTATTTACCGTTCATTTTCTACTGTATTAGAGAGAATATTACAACAAACCTGATAGAAATGCATGAACTGTGTATAAGTGTAGTGGTTGGAATTAAAACTTGTTTCATAGCAGGGATAGTATTTGTACTATCATATAAATAGCAAAGCATTGTAAAACATCTACTGGAAGTTAAAACTCATAAAATTGTTAGTCCAGGGTCTGTGGCAGAAACCTGGACCCTAAACTAGTCGTTTATTTGATAACCTATGATATACTCGGACAATTAGAGTTGTAAGAAACAACTCAGAAATATAGATGGTCCGGACATCTCGTTTAACTATAAACTAAAACAGACTAGACGAACACATATTTCATTTCTTAAAAAGGAGATAAAACTTCTGTCGAAATGGAATGTCCTCATACATGATGCCAGAAAGAATAGGCACGTAGAAAGACCAAGAATACATAGATGCTATGATAACATAAACAACGATGAAATATACACATTTTGTAAACAATATGGACTAGAAACTAATACTATGATGAGCCACATAGATAACGAGTTGCATAATAAGTCATACCAGATCTGCATGAAGGCTCCAAAGAAGAAATATAACATATATACATATATCTATTCAACAAATAGAACGCCACTGTTTACAACTTATAAAGCATGAAGAGAAATTCGTAATTAAAGGCAGAACGAAACAATCCATTGAAAGAGAATTCCATAGGTTGTATAACCTTTCACCGTAAACATTTAACATATTACTAAACCCTGTCTACCGAGGGAAAAATCCTCATAAATGGAGTCGACGATTCTATTAGCTCTTAGGATGCAAGAAAAATACTACATAATGGCACTGCATGTCAAACTATTCATTAGGGTGAAACCCCTTAAGCAATAAGGTAACAAAGTAACAGCATCTTGTGCCTTAAAAATCTAAATGCCGACATCCTTAAGTTGCATATCACCAAAGATCAAGAAAGGAGAGCTCTACTCCAAAAAACAAAATTCTTGGCTGATAGAAATTCAAATACCTGTGAAGGATTATGTAAGTGACGGTTACATAAGCGGGAAGTATTCATGAGATCGAAAAGTAAAATCCCAAAACCCGAATACATGAACAAGACGTGATTACCTACGGCAAAAAAATTATTTCATGACTATTAGTTCGCCTAAAATATCTTATCATACAACGCATTTGTAAACCGAGAAAGACATTTGAGAAAGGGCTTTTTACCTGGTCTAGAAAACTCTTTAGTCAGCGGCAGAAATCCTATAACAGAGAAATTCACGACATAATTAGAAAAAGTAAAAAAAAAAAAAGAACTAATGCCTGCACGAAAATAGTTATTAGTAACCCATGCCTGGAAAAGCTTCATTCGTTGAAGGGGCTTACCAAATGTGGAGAAGGAAGCCGCAACCAGTTGTTGGTGGAAGAAATGGAGGATACAACCCATAAACCTTAGTTTTGCAAACCTAGAGAAGTCATTACCTATGCAAGTCAGACTTCTGATCAAGATTGAATACGTAGCGAATGGTAGTTAGCCACCACTGATCTCCTGTGAAAAATTAAACAAAAAAGCTTACTCCTTAAGAAATTATTGCAAGTTGTTGCAAAGGTTGAAAGAAAAACAACTACAAAGGTGAATAGGGCTTACCAGTTCGGCATCTGCCATGGCGAGCCAAGGTCAAGGCTGAAGGAGAGGCTATTGATCGACATAGCATAGCTTGCAGTGGAGTTGTAGAGGAGACGCCAACGGAGCGAAAATATAGAAATGAGGAGTTAGTTAGGGTAACGAGGGGGGTCAATACCCTAAGCGGGTACCGCAAATGTCTCGACCGTGGATCTTATAACCCTAGATCCAACGACAAATCTATAAGGCAGGTGTCAACTGTGCAAAATAAATTTCCATGTAATGCAGTATAACAAATCCGCACTTAACCCTTGACTCTGACGAGAATTGATTATCCATGAAATAAATCAAATAATAAAATTGTGAAGATACGTAATCATTGTACCATTTATCCATATATTAATAATCGGTGCTATGAGTAATAAAGATCAAACATTTTACCATCATTATCCCTTTAAAGTTCGTGTGATGACACAAATATCACATATATCGTATGGTAGATAACTAAGTAGTAGGTCTACGTGGGCATTCAACAATTACAATAATATACGGTAAGTGCCAAGTAAGTAATTACATTATTAAGTGCACATGAAATTATATAGACCATAGTTTAAAAGGGTAAATAATTTTTTTTTCTATGATGTGATGTATGTTACAATAATGGTCCATTACTTTTAATAAATTTTAAAAATTAGATTCATGCCATGTGGCCTCTCACCCACCAATTTCCTAGGGATTTGAGATTATTCCAATTCTAATAAGTTCATCTATTATAAGTTCCTCATTATTATTTATAACATTCATTTATATATAAGAAAAAATTATTTAGAAAAATGGTCCATTTTATAATAAGAGGTGAAATACATTTTTTCTTCTCAAGTTAAAGTGGACACATGTCAACAGATTAAATAAGGAGCATCTTACAGTCGAGTGACCTTCAAATTCATGCAATCAACATAAATAAGGAGGGTTGTTCTAGACTTTTACCTATCTCCTTTTAAAAATTCTAAACTAACTTGGAGTCATTTTCCTAGGGCCATTAATTCCACTTTTAAATTTAAATTTAAATTTTGTATAACAACAATTTGTTGGAATTTCAAATTTATGTGGCCTAGTTTACACAATCTAAGTGTCCAAGTTAACTTTCAAAGCATTGCATCCATTTATGCATTCAAAAATACAGTTTTAAAAATGAAAATATGAATAAATCTCTTTAGGTACATACTTTTTTCAAATTTTGTACTCTAAAACACGTCCAATAACTAAACAATTAGACATAGTTTGTTAGGTTGCAATGGATTTTAATAAATTAAAAAATATATATTAGTGCCACTTTCTCCCATCCACCATGATATGTTCCACATTACTATTTATAACATTCATTTATATATAAGAAAATTTTATTTAGCATAATGGTCCATTACTTTTAATGAATTTAAAAAATTAGATTCATGCCAAGTGGCTTCCCACCCACCAATTTCCTAGGGATTTGAGCTTATTCCAATTCTAATAAGTTCTTCCATGATAAGTTCCTCATTGTTATTTATAACATTCATTTATATATAAGAAAAATTTATTTAAAAAAATGGTCCATTTTACAATAAGATGTGTAATTCCTTTTTTTTCTTAAATTAAATTTTATGCATGTTAAAAAAAAAAAAAACGAAAAAAATGTTAAATGGAGATGAAAAAGGTAGACAATGCCTAGCTTGACCATTTTCAAAATGGAAACACCTTCAGTGTAAAAATAATGTCTCACTCAAAGGGAGAACAAGTCAACCTATCTATTGAATCCTTTTTTTTGTTTGCTATTTTATGTGATTCTTGAGATGATTGGCACCACTAACCTATGTCTTAAGTAGCCACGACTCAGGGGCATCTAAGCCATCAAAATCACCTCTGGTTCGCACCTAGCCTCAACCACTCCAACCCTTAGCATGGCTATATTTTTTCCCATGGAGTTTCGTTTACACCATAGAGTTCCTTAATAGAACACCCTGCCATTTTCTTCTCTACGCCCTATGGGAAACCTATCTATTGATTCCATTAGTGTTGGTGAGAATAGTAGTGAATTGTCTTTCTATGCCATTTTTTAAACTATGTTATATTTTAAAAATAATTGTACAATAAATAATAACGATTTGTGTATATCATATTTGTATCATCCCCTTCCCACATCTACCCAAATAAATGGCCAACCGAGGCAAACATTTGATGAGAGGCTACTATAATGAGATTCAACCTCATATGTGACCTTAAGGAAGTGGAACCGAAGGAAAACAAAACCTACATGCCTTGTAAAACAACCAAAACACCCCCAGGAGGTAACCCAACCATTCAAGCCTCTTACCCCCTGGTTCACACTGACATTTTGACCCCCTTTGAGCCATAGTAGAAGGAATAACACTACATTTCAGGGGATAGGAGCCTATAGACACAAATAACACACTACATGAGAGTGGCTAGGGCCCCCAAAACACAGTTTTGTGCCTGTATCTACGAGAGTTGAGCCACCCTTTCAGGCCTACAACCTAGGTCACTACCCATAACTTCGTGGAAAATTAAGGGATGATAATAATCATAGGACAATGATACAGATGCAATCATATCAACAAGAACTCCTCTGGATGCCTCCTAGCCATGATTTTTTTTTTTCAAACATGTCACAAACATTGAATCTACAAGTATAAATAACAAATTTAAGCATAGGGGTCTCATACTTATCTAAGAACCACTAAGAAGCATTCCTCCCTTACATCATTAGCTACAATAAAATCTATTTTACCATAGATACATTGTGGATTCATTTACAAGTAAAACCATATATATATGCATACATCATCACTAACCAAATACATGCTTATAACCAACACAATAACAATATAAATACCATGAATACAAAAACAATACAATCCACAAAGAAACCAGTAAGTTTTCATACCAAATACCAAAGGAATGATCTCCTCATTACTAAATGTAACACCAACCAGAGATGGGACTTCCACGTTCCACCCGACCATAGATTGGTTGATCAAAATCTCTCTTCAACCAATCACCCCCGTGCCATATTCCAAGCATGAATGTGGGACTCAAACTGGAAGAACCAACTAGGGCATCCCATGGATAAACCACCTCACCCTCATCAAATAGAAATCAGGCTTTACCGTGATCCACACCCGATCACTAGGACAACATAAGCATGGATATCACAAAATTCTCTCCACCTAAACCATTAGTAATTTTTATGTCTCCTAGTCTCTCAGGTTTTACCACAACTCACAGTGTGAATCGGGGGTCAGTAGGCCCTAAGATGAGACATACTCTTTAGGCTTTATTGTATATCCCAAACCCAGGATTCCTAGGCCTGAATAGAGAGAAATCCACCTCTCACGCATTACTGCAATCCAAACTAGGATTTTTAGGCCCTAAACTGAGGCAATACATGAACTGGTTCCATAATCATTCGGAGATCCACCTCACTCAACTTCGAATCCATCCAACAATCCAGGTAAACCAAACATGAGAACTCCACAACACCATGGATATCCAAAAATGGCAAGGCTAGGTTGAATACATTGTCACTCTTGGAAAAAACCCATGCCAAGACAACAAAGAACCACATGCAATATCATGCATGCCAATTCTAGTAAGGAAATCATACCTGCAAATCAATATCTTCCAAGAATCCTAATGTAGTTGCTTGATTCCTTTTCCTCCTTTCTTGCTTCCTCCTTCTTATTGCTTTATTTATTTTCTTGCTCCAATGACAAAGTAATCCAAGAAACTATGTGTCCAAGAGAGATAGAGAGAGAGAGATCCAAAACTGAACTGCAAAAAAAGTAGAAAAAACTTGCCAACTGATCCTTAGAATCCTTTTTATCAATGAGGCCTCTATTTTCTTCATTTTCCATTATTTTCCTTCATTATAATCCACACATGCAACCTGTGACCTTTCACCTTCTTTTTCTCCTATTTTCCATTATTTTCATAAATAAATATTCCAAAATGCCACTATCCTTTCTAATTCCTTTTCCAATCTCCTTCGCCATAATAAACCCTAAGTGAACACCCGCTAGGATGTTTTTCCCAACATTCATCTTGGAATATGTGTCCCATTAGTAATGGTTATTATTTTTAACTTTATTACATGGAATTTTGACCAAGTCTGTTGCAAAACCCTCCCCCTTGGGGGAACACCGTCCTCGATGTTCAATGAGACCTATAAACCATAAAACTACTGAAAATAAAGCATACTACCTATGGAGCTTTATAACACAAGTTGTTGAAATATTCAAAATGAATAACCTACTCAAAAGAAAAAATCACCATGACAATCATACCATGTATTGGAATGTCATATCACAGCTCATTATGGTATTTACAATAGTATACACATATACACATTTTCTCAACCAACAAATAAAGGATATAATGTTTGTATCATCAACAAGGGAATCCAGAGGCTCACACCTCCACCCTCAAAATGTTACCAGGATTCACTTTCTTCCTAGGAAGTATAGAATCCATTGCCAAAATCAAAGTTGCATCTAATTTCCAGCACTACAATCCTGCACTATTGTACCCTCAATGAACAATTACCGCCTAATTTTTCTAGGGTACACTCCCAATATGCATATGATTTTATTTGGAAATGCTAGTGACAAAAACAAATCCATCCCCGACCTTCCCTTCTCTAATACAGAGCCCCTCAGGCAATTTGGTCATCGCCTTTTGTGTAGTCACTCACCTTCCAAGTTCCCCAACATCCCCTATCCCAAGCGATCCATCCCTTGGAAAGGCTTCCTCACATTGGGAGTTCAAACAACCAGGGCATATACTTGCCTCAAAACAATCATATCGTTCATAACATGCTCATGGTAATCAATGGAAACTATTGGGTACTAGTGTCCCATAATGGACCTACTCTTGAAGTGCTTTGCGAGCATATATCTTCCTGTTTCACTTCCTTTTGTTGTCACTACTAATTTTTGCAATAAGTTTCAACCATCCAACTAGACAATTCCGTGCTTCTTGTACCAAGCACATGATTTCCATTAGATTCAAAATAAATTGAAATAACTTAAAATCATATCTCATTGGTGGCTCATCAATAAGGTACACTTGCAATCCTGTTTATTTCTTGTCACAACAAGTAAAACTAGTTGTTGATCATGTATAAACATACCACATCTGGTTAGCTCAAAACACAACCATCATAAATTAAAATCATGAATCACATGAAATCACCATAAACCATAATCATAAATCACATGTAACTATCATAAGTTAGAGTCACAGATCACATGCATAATAAGACTGAAATAAAATGTTGATACTTATCATTCATCGATCCTTACTTATGCCTTGGTTCTTTTTTTACACACACAGGATCGGTTGCCACATCCGACAAACTCCCAGTGCCTTTGCTTCTCTTCAATCATGTACACATACACATAGTTTACATAACAACATATACATCCACACATGACATACATCACCATACAATACATACACCCACACTGACATATGACAGATACACCTACACCCTTTGTACAATGCAGCACAATACATACGTCTACACCGACATACAAACACATACACCAACACCAACATAAAACACATACACCTACACCCATTGTATAATACAACGCAATACATATGCCTACAACGACATACAACACATACACCTACACCAGGTGTAAAATAAAACACAATACATACACCTACGCCGACATACAACACATACATACATATACATATACATATATAGAATACAACACAACAAATACACATGTCACGATCCCACGACTACACCATACACATACATAGTACTGCATGCCCGCAACATAGCATGTATGATATGCACACAATACCACATGTATACCAGTACCATATGCACAACATGTACACGGTACCACCAGTACACAACACTACCTACACAACGTGTGCACAACATCACATTTACATGACACCACATAAACAACGTTTAACAATGCCAAATGTACACCACATCACCTATACAATGTTTACACAATACTACATGTACACAACACCATGCACAACATGTACACGACACCACATGTACACAACGCCACATGCATGACATGTGCACGACATTGCCTGCACACAACACCACATGTACAACATGTACAGAACATCACGTGCACACAACACCACATGTACAATCATGCACACACCACCATATGTACATAGAACCATATGTACCCTACGTACACAACACCGCATATCCAACATGCACACAATATGATATGTACACAACACTGCATATCCATCATGTACACAACACCATCTATATCTAACACTATATATGAAATATAAACACAACACTATATATACAACAATAATACAAAATATGTACACAATACTACATATAACACATTTATACATTACCACAGGTACAATAACTAAATAGACAGCATGCAAAATATATACACAACAATAGTACTGCACATCCATAGACCATACACTGACTCCACAATCAATCTTGATTCTAGTGTCTTTCTAGTATCCATGCTTATACTAGCATGCCGCATATCACACTACTTTCATTTCTATGATGTACCCCTCATCATTACTTGTCCATAACATAAAAATAGGTATAGTATAAGCATATAACATTAAATCATATCCACATGATACCGACCTCATAGATTTGTCAAGGTTACTCTGCCACTTGATTCCTCATAGCCATGAACCTCTTCATGCCATTCACCTGCATAAGCAATCATTCCTCCACAAGAATGATCCTTGAAAACCCTGTCATACAATAACATACATATATATAATCATTAGCATAAAACAATCATGATACTTTTAGACAAAGATATACATACACACATATATACATATAAACATTTAGCATCAAACAACCATGATCCACGATGACCCTGTTAGGCACGACATACATACATATATAAACATCAACATAATCATGATCACAAAAATATTTATAGATATCATAAGGTCAAGGTTAATATAACTCCCTTTATTCACTCACAACACACACAACATTGAGAATAATAGTTCCCATCATAGCCAAGGCATTTGATGCCTTAGATTGATTCAATTTACCTTTTCTTTTACCTTTCTCATTTCTGTATTGCCATCGTCCATTTACCACAATGGACCAAACCAGTCCAACTGACTATCATATTCTTACTTTCCATTGTGCTTACAAATGAACTAAGCTCCATTAACTTTCCTCTTTCCAAAACCAATTCCCAAGACTTAAAACATAAAAGGAAATAACAAGAAACAAACAAGAGGAAAGCCATGAAAACCAATAGCAATATGACACCACGAGCAAAGTGGCATGATCATGCACTAAATGCAATAACGATCACGAATCAAGCGCAAAAAAATCAAAAAGACTGAAAGCAAAAGACTAGAAACAAACACCATGACTCAATCCACATGGTTCCCAAACTTCAAAAGGAAATTTCAGCCCGATCCTTCTTCAAGATTTCATGGAAATCTCTTTCCATGTGATCCCCTCCATCATACTACCAAAAACACATAATTGTCAGCGCAACAATTATAGTTATCTTACATTGTTGTTTCTAGCGCACTATCTCATAACTGAACACGTACACCTCTCAAGGAACTCCAATTAATTAATGAATCTATCCATAGATGGAACGAGTTGTTATACCTATCAAATACATGTTCTCAAATATAGCATATATCCACATAATGTCAAAAAAAAGTCAAATTTAAGAAAACTTCCTATACCCAGAGCACTCATATGTTTGGAATTAAGGTTTAGGAATTCTTATGTAGTTTCTTCATGAAATATTACACACACATATACTCATATCATGCAATTAATCAAACATTAAAACAACTTGCAAATGTACCATGTTAAATAAATCAACTAGAAAACATAATAGACACAAAACACTCAACACTAGATAGATAGCGTAATCCAAGAGTTAAGTACTAAGTACACAACATAAGCATACTCATACCTTAATGTATCTCAAGGGAGGAAACCTTGTCTACACAAAAAATCTAGATTAGGGTGGAAACACGAAGGTGGGTTATGCTTTTGTGAGAAATGCGCTCGAAAATTTCACTCTCCAAAAATTATAGCTAAACTTTTGGAATTACTTCAACCAAAATTTTTCTGCCATTTTCCAAACTTATTCCTTCGTCTATGTTGACAGCGTCGGCAACTGGATATTTTTTCACAGATAGAAAAACTGACGTCAAAAGTTCGGTTAAACTTTTGTTTATAAATATAACGGCCCACAAACCGCAAAAATATTTACCAGAATTTTAGTTGAACGTTATTGCTCGCTAACCATTGGAGAGCGGCTAAATGATGTTGTTGCAGGTCAATTTCTTCTTTGTTTGTTTGTGTTTTTTAGTTTTGTAGGTCAATTTGTTTTTTTGTTGTAGTTTTATTTTTTTGTAGTCTATGTGTAGGCTTCCTCGACGTCCTCTGCATCCTCGACATCCTCAGATTCCTTTGCATCCTTTGTGTCCTTGACTTCCACAGCATCCTCTACATCCTCGGCTTCCTCGGCGTTCATATTCTTGTTATGCTTTATGTTTGTTGTAAATATTTCGTATCATAATTGTATCCCAATCTGTTGTCTATTATTTCTGCGATTTTGTCTGGATTTTCATTCATTTCCACATACGGTGCCACTTGCAAAATAATTATTTTTGATATGTAGTCTGTTAAAAGAGGGTCTTTATACCTACGGTGCCACCTATAATATTCTCTTTCGAAAATAGGTTGTATCAATGGCTTCTAGATTTATCTATCCATGGTGCCTAGGTTTATTGTAACATTTCAGGCAAAACCATGAGCAACATTTTCATGCTTTCCCGTACTAATCGCTCGGGAGCAAAGCTACCGAACCTAAACACACACTACAACAATTTTTAACAAACTACTAATTTTTTTTCCTATAGTAACAATCGATTATGTTCAAACATTTTTGTTTCGTTTCGAATGGGATTCATATAAAATCTATATAATACAAATGTTGATAATTTTTTTTAAATTGCACACGCTTAGAAATTTCTAAGAAATCCAGTGAATGTACCCTATAGAGACCTTGAATTTCCTTGAACTGATATGTGTATTACAATTTCTCAGAGCGGATGACAGTTTCTGAGAATTTGTTCCAACTGAACCGTCTCTAGTCATTCACTGTACGGGATCAGTGGGCCAATGTAGGAGGACCCTTGGGTATTTTGACAATAGATATCTAATAACAGATCTGTCAATTAGAAACTCAAGGTATTGTGACAACAGATATGTCTATTAGCATGCCAATACTGAGTATTATTTGCAGCCAAGTTCCCTCACTTTCTGCAGGTCAAGTTGGTCATTTATCTATAGGTTGAAATCCTTATTTGGGAGGTTGATTTGACGCTCAAATTGATGTAGTGGGTAGTGTATATCCTTGTTTAGAAATTAGAAAATTTTGAAGGGTAGACTGCAACACTTCATCTACAACGAATCATGTCATTCCCTATGCAGCTACCCGTTTTCCCATTTTTTTCAATGGGATGTAATACCATGTTAATAAATATGGTTGTCAGAGATATTATTGTCCATCATTGTGGAGTTTATTGTTTTATATGTTGGATGAGGCTTTCATTCTTAGATGCAATCAAAGTTTTTATATAAATATCTCTTTCATTATGTTTTTAACTACTTTGCATCCAAACTGTTTGAAGAAATTAATTTCATACAAAGAGAGTTTTTGGCATTTTACAAGCTTATTAGTGATCTCTAGAAGGGGTACATTACATTCTAGAAAAGTGTTATGAAAATAATTTTTTAATAGTATATAATTAATTTCAATTATATTGTAAAGTTTTCCTGGTAGTGTATGCAATGTTTTGATATGATATTTGAATGGTTTATTATGGTTGATCATTATTATACGAACATGGATGCATCCTCCACTCTCAATTCTTGAAATTTGTTCTTTGTCATGATTTTTCAACATGACAACTAGATTTCACCGCCATGGTCTATCAATTTGCATTTGAGATTGGACATTTTATCCTTCGTCATCATTTTCTTCAAACTCTGAGACCTTCCTGGTTATGTCAATGGTGCATTGTTGAAATCCAAAACCTATGTATTGAGAAAGACCTATCTGGCCCTATGCTTCCATAGGATCATTTCCATTGAACTTTAATTTGAGTTGACATGAGTGCACACCAGTTGACTAGTTATGGAATAAGGCCATCATGTTTTTTAATATGAATTCATAGGTTCTACCATTCAATAATTGAGCACTTGATTAATTAACTTACAATTTGTATATAGTTCTTACCATGAGTAATATCTAGAATTGTATTTGAAGAAAAGTTTCCATTATGAAACAAAAATCATGGATACTATTTTATTAGATTTCAATAGAAACTTCTAAATTCCAGTCCCCACTCAATTAGATAAAAAATATTTTGGGAATTACATCCCTATGTCAAATTTTGTGGTTTAGGTATTTATTTTCTTAATTGGTTGTAGCCAGATTGTCCAATCTTGAAATATCCAAGAAAAAGTAATCTTAGTTAAGAAAATTTTATTACACAACAACCCTTTCGAGCGTGGAACCTCTAATGATGTGGGACTGGACTCAGTTTACTACCTTCTCTTCATAGTGTGTTTTTACCTCACTATCTTGTTTATTCTCCATTACTTGGTGGGTAGAGGAATAGATAGATAAATTTGAGAGATATGACAAATTCATCCATAACAATAATTACACGTTAAAATAGCGTTTTTACCTGATTATCTTATTTCTTCTCCATCACTTGGTGCGTAGAGGAATAACTAGATAAATTTGATAGATATGACAAATTCATCAATAACACTAATTATACGTTAAAATAGTAGAGTTGAATAGGCATCATCCTCGTCCATTTTGTTCCACATATCCAACTCTCATACTTTAGTTGCAGACTGATCCAATGAGTTGCATCCAACATAGAATTGTATGTATATGAAAGGCTTGTAAAATAGTCTTATGCTAGAGGAGACTTCCAAATAAAAAATAATCTTAAGGACATTTTTCATAGGGCTCTAAAAAAAATACTCTTGCCAAAAAGGAGGCTTTTATAGTGTTTTTTTGGTTGTGCAGAGTTATTTACATTACCCATAGCCTATAGGACTTTTTATGAAAATACTCTATTCGTTGGTACTTTGAGTTTTGAATTTTAGAATATTTTTAATGATTCATTAAATTAAATTAAATTAAAATATGAAACTTAAACATTTAATGATGTATTGTAATACATGATTAAATAAAAGTGATAAAAATTGTTACGCACCATAGAATATTTTAGTTACATTTAATTATTTAAATTTTGTTTTTATTTTTTTAAATATCTTTTAAATCGTGATTTCTTTTAGTTTTTTTCTCAATTTAAGTGGTGCTTAGATTGAGGTATGTCTCAATATTGGATGGAATAATGATCTATCTAAGTATGAATCTTGTCACCAAGATATTGTGTAATCAGAGAGTTTTTATTGCTTATAGTTGACTACAACCACCAACTCATTTCCATGAGATTTGAACCTAAGGCCTTTGCACTAAGACATGAAGCAACAAACTAGTGTTATATATAAAGGGCTTAATGTAAAAATATATTTTACTAATTATAGTACTTCAATTTTTAAAAATGTATGCCTCAATATAAGTTGATAACTTGTTCTTCCTTTGAGTTGAGAAGAGATATCAAAAGCTTGGTGAGACCTTTTTACCTCTTTAATATAGTAAAATCATAGTAATTTTAGAAATGGAGAATGAATTTCAAATTATTTTACTCAACAGGTTATTTATTTTTATATTTGAATTTCACTATAATTTTTTTTGGCTTGACCCACTACAATTTGAACCTTGAATCTCATTGTTTACATAATTATTCATTTCATGTTTATCCCCAATTCAACGGTCCCTTTGGGATATTAATTCCACTATCATTAATTACAAAAAAAGTATATATAAAAAAAATATTCATAAATTGTATTAAAAAAATTAATATAATCTATCTATAAATTATATAAGAAAGATTAATATATATTCTTTTTGGAGATTCCTATCAAAAAAATATTTGTTAGGACAATAGAACATAGGCATATCCATGTTTGTCTCTCCTCCCCTAAATGTTGATCTATTTTTTGAAATATAGATGATTGACTTTGGATACATAGATGTTGTATGATTATGAAACCCTTACAAGGATTTGCTATGAACACATAACATAGTAACGAGTTTCATTTCTTGCTAAAATAGAGACCATAAAAAATTGATAACTTCGAATTAATATACGATACATGGATCGTGATCGTATTTTTTCTTAAATATGTAAATATCCAACTAATATATAGAATATATATCAATGTGATACTATGCTTCCTACTACCATGAATACATAGTCAACACATATTTTTTTTATGCATGGTATATTCTAGAAGTGGAACATAGCTCACCATTTAATTAATAATAGCACATCCCAAACTATGATTCCTATTACCATGAAGCCATAGTCAACACATAAAAAAATTTATGTATGATATATGCTAGAAGTGGAACATAGCTCACCATTTAATTAATAATAACACATCCTAAACTACCATGACTAGATGCCAATGTATGCATTAATTATTGATCTAGCTATGATGTAGTTAGGCTCAGATGTGTTGTTACTCTCCTTTTCATTAGCGGTAAAATATTATAAACCCTTTAGATGAATGCAGGGACGGTCTTAGTGTTTTTGGAAACCATGTATGTCATTTGTCCCATAAACTAAGGAATTTTCAATAAATGAATTTAATATTTTATTGAATTTGTTTTTTTCAGGGATCAGAAAGGCCACTAAACATGGTTGAAAAATGGACATTATGCATAGATGTTTCTTGTTATCCCAATCCATGGTAAGAAGTGATTACATATGTGCTATACAATATTGCGATGAAAAAAAGTCCTCCAAAGGAAAATGAATATATCTGGAAGAAAAACAAACAATGAAGCATATTATATTGCATTGATAGAAGGCTTGGGAACATCTAGGTAGTATGGATCTAATGTAATTGTAGTTTTCACCAATTCTGAACTTGTGTGCAACCAGATAAAATGTGTGTACTGAGTCAAGAAGGAGAGGCTAAAACAACTACATGGAAAAGCAAACAATATTGTTATACAATTTCAATCATTTAGTATAATACATTATGCAAATGTTAATAGGATGTCTAGTGATCTATTGTATGGGGCAATGCCAATTGAATATTTTTGTGTCAAATATTAATTAGTGTTAAGAAGCTACTCTCCATCAAAATTTGTTGATGGAAATTGTAATATATCTTTGGTATGTGTGTGTGTTTTAGTTATAAATGTGTCATTTTTAATGACCCTGCGTTTTTTTCAATTATATACCAATTGTGCCCCCACTATGTAAGCAAAACTTGGTGAACTTCATCTTTTAGAAAATTTTGTATTTAATTTTAAAAATATGCACAAATTCAACAAATTTTTGTTTAAATAGTAAAGTAAGTTTTACACATCAATTTGTGCTTCAAGATTTGTGTTTTACATTTGTGTTCAAGTTGTACTCCAACATTTGTGTAAATTACATCAATTTTTTTGAATTATTTTGAAATGTTTTGAAATAATAATTTTAAAAAGAATTGTAAATGCATGAGATAACATTTTAAACATCATGTATCTATGTATTTGTATATATCCATATATATCATGGATTATCATTTTCCACGTGATTTTTCGAGGCAAACATCAATAGGGTCACATGCATCTATGAGAGAGGGGGATCATGGATCGGGGTATGTCCATCATGATATATATATATATATATATATATATATATATATATTAAATGTGAAAATTTTTAAATTATATTTGAATATAATATTATGCACATACATGTGTATACATATGGAATTTATATTTTATAAATTTAGTGAGTTAAATTAATTTTTAATAAATTACATTTTTTTAGGAGTTCGGAGGAAAATAATATCTACTCAGTCAATGGAATTCTTATAGCTCACCAAATCATAAGTAGATATGTGTGTGCATGTACATGTATATATATTTGAATTGATTAGAAATTATATTTTTTTATGAAGCTTTGCTCTCAACGCGTGAGGGTGGTGGTGGTGGTACACATTCTCGTGGTGGCCAATAAATGGGTGGTGTCCAATCACATGAGGGTGGTGGTACACATTCCCCTAGTTTCCAATCAATGGGTGGTGGCCAATCAATGGGTGGTCATGTTGGTTCTCAACTAATGGGGGTTGGCTAATCAATGGGTGGTCATGCCAGTTCTCAAACATCTCCGGGTGGGCATGATGGTGCTCAACTATCTCAAGGTGGCCATCAATATCAATCTTATTATCATGATCATCATTTTGTTAAATTATTTATATAATTTTTTTATGTTAAAAAACAAATTTGTACATTTGTTCACATGTTTTTTTTATTTATACATAATTATATATATATTGATGCAAAAATGTTGCTTGAAAAAGACATAGGCCAAACTGAGTAATTCAAGACGAAGGTTGTACACCAACTAATACTTATCCATCTAAAATTCTCAATTATTTACCCTAGGAAACAAACATCCAACAATGCACATTACAAAAGTGCAAAAGTCTTTATTCAAAATTGAGGAAATATTTTGGGAGTTTGGCACTCCCTACAGAGATTCGGGAAAGCTCAGAAGTAGTTATGCACTCTCTAAGCACACTTGTATATGTTTACAAAAATATTGGGTGAACCACTGATAACTTTGTATAAATCATGAGATAAAGAGAGGAAGCAATAATGGGTCCCGATACATGGGATGATGTTAAAAACACGGTTACAAAACAAATGGAAAAATCTATGTTTAATTTCAAAGAATCACCAAAAAGAAAGATGCTGAAGGTGCAATATTTCAAGAACCCTAATATAGCCCGACATTTGTATGATAGGAACCTTTCAGCCTATGGAAAACTTCCATGGAATGATGAGGTTCCTATTTATTTTGAAAAATTATTTTATGCATAATTATTTTTGGGTATGAAACCCAATTATAATGACCTTGATTATGAATTTTTTGGTCCTGGGAAAGGTCAATTATGTGACCGTAAGGGCGCTAATCGTGATATTGAGTTTCCTCGCCCATAGCCACCTTTGGTAAGCTGACCTCCTCGTGTGGAAACTTTGTGGCTAGAGATGGATTCTGTTATCACTCTAATAAGTCTCTAAGTTGTGAGATTTTGATTTATAGTTCAAATAATATCAAAGCTAACCATAAACCTACTTTTAAACTCTAGGATCTAGCCTTCCTAGGGTTCAGAGAGGGCACTCTCTATAAGATTTAACTTTGTTTTTATATCTGATTTTAGGCTAGTTATAAGGGGCAAATTGGTTTTGAGATTTGGTTTGGTTTGGTGGGTAAAAATCACTTAATGAGATGGATAGTAATAGGTCTAGTTTCTATTGGGAAAATGGACTCAGTGTGTCAAGCAAAAAAATCAGGATCAAGGTCCTAAAGTCAAATATTTTTAGGTCAAGATAGTAGAGTCACTCAAGATATTTGAAGGCTGATTGGTGAAGTGGTTTAATCAGGATAAAGAGAAATCAAGGATTCTTTAATCCAAATAAGGATGAGGAGATAGAGGTCATTCGAAAGAGGGAGAAATTAAGGGTTCCCTACCTTTTAGTATGAATTCTTTCTGTCAAGCGTACGAAAAAGAACCACTTTAGCTACGCATAACTAATAGCCCCAACAACAATAATGGTCAAAACATCTTCAGATCTGCAATTAGTAGTTAAAGTGCCGCAACAAACAGATCTATAAATGGAGAGATATTAAGCAAGAAAAGTCAAGAGTTTGCCCATGCATCCAAATCGTACAAGACAAGAACACGATTTTTTGAATGAATTTTTATATTACAGGCACTCCGGAGGAAACAAGAAGGTGTATCCGTATCCCCTCAATGGGATGGGTTCTTTGTAGTCCTCAAAGACTTCGCATCTAAGCTTCTCAGAGATGTAGAAAACTCAATGTAGAAGGTAGAGCTCAATGCAGAGCAACAATGGCAGAAAATGAGACCGAGGTATAGATCCGCAGTGATCTAGTATGCAACAAAAGGTGAAGAATGATGGGGAAACCCTCCCTATTTATAACAAATATTGGGTCCTTCTAGATCTTGGTATGATTAAAATAATAATTACATCTAGATCCAATTTATGAATATTTTATTATTATTTGTTGGAGGGAAAGGGTGTCGCACTTGGGTCAAATCCTCATTAGTGAAAATAAATAAATAAATGATTTATTTATCTTTTTAAGGAAGTGGTTAGATATAATCAAATAAATAATGATTTATTTGATTAATGGTGGTTGATTTGGTCATATTTAACAAGGAATATTATTAAATAATTATTCCTAGAAAACAATAAGATACTATGGGTTTATCTCATTAATTTCTATGTTTTTTGGGTTAAACATGACCTAGAAATAATAATTAAATTATGTCGAATTAATTATTCCTTTGGGGTTTCCTAATCATAGTGAAAGCAGTTTTACTTGGGGTAAAACTGTCTTACATGGTGTACTTGGGTCCATCTAATGATGAAAAGTTGTATGACCAAAAAATGGTGTACTGTGATTGCCCCCCAAATACAGTGTCAGAGCAAATTAGACCGAAGTACGTTGTAAGAAGACAATCACTAGACAACAAAAGGGTATGTCGCAGAGAGAAATATGAGGCAGAGCAGGTGGCCGAAGGACTAGACCCCGAGGAGACGGACCCGCAGTGTGCAACAAGTCTCTCGTTATGAGAGGGTACCCGTACCGCGCGCGGGGGAGGCATACCCATGCCCGCCGTGACAAAGTACAAAAGAATAGTGTGTCCAAAGTGAACAAGGGACCGAACCATAGAATATGTACCGGCATAATCAAGGGCCGTGAAAATACAATGAATAGTCTCACACATAAGGACAAGCCAAGCTCGGGATAACAAACAGACTAGTACAATATCATTTGAGTACATGAGATAAATACAACCCCAAATGCCCCCCGTAAATGGGGAAGGGCTCACAAAATCAATCGGTACAAGCAACCGCGTAGGAAGCCGCAAGTGGCTAAGGCCAACATCATCAAACTGGAGCGCACTCAAAGGCCGCAATGAAGAGGTCATCCGGCATGGGGGTTGTCTGCAGTGGCCACCCCCCGCGGGAGGCCGAGAGACCCCCACACACGCCCGGGAATCATCAAGAGCCGGCCGGTCACCGGACCGTCCAAAGATACGAATCTCGACTGCGTCGAAAGGAGCCGGGAGAAGCAATCGTCGTGCGAGTGTGCAGTCCCCCCGCTCGATCCGAGGCACCGAACAAAAATGGAAGTCGGAACCAAGGTACACCGCCCTCTGTACCTTGCTTCCTAGTCAAAATGTGTCGAGGCTCTGCTGTAGAGGTCCGCCTGGGGGAGGTGCCTGAGAGATCCTCAACTAAGGTACCCAGAGAAGAGCACAGAGCGACGCGACAGACCGACACTAATGATGATGGAAATGGGAAGGATGGAGTGGCGACGGACGACTTCTCATAGAGCATAAAGGGCATGAATGACATGGCAACGACCGACACAATATCGAAAGGGATGGGGGACAAGTAATGTATGGGCATGAGATGCGACACAAGAGAGGAAAACTCAAGCAAAAAAGAATGGAGGGCTATAAAAGAGGGTGTAAAAGGATGCAGTGATAGACTCATAAATGCAGAACACACCCAACCTTTGATGTTCGAAGTAAGGGCGATTAGATAGTATTGCCACACAACAAAGGCTCCCAATGGGGGTTTATACATGAGTACAAGGTGGGTACTCATGATTTAAAATCACCGACGACATATGTCAGTGTGATACAGCCCTGGCACAAGTGCTTCATGAGGAAATTCGATTTTAAGGAGCGGTGAAGTGATCCTTCGTGGGAAAAATGTGTCCGGGTGAAGTATCAAATCACCAAAAACTAAGGAAAACCCATTCGAGAGCTCTCCTAAGGAGATCTATCCAGCTGTGTCACGTCTGGCCGAACGGGGCCACGGTGGTCGCAACAAATGAAAGAAGAAATGTGTCTTCTTTAATGAGGCGCTTTCCCTCCAAAATCATTCATTTGCTATTGCTGTAAGAATGTGGAGAGGAGATAAGGCCCCAAATCTTGCGGCGTAACGTAGCTGGACAACCGACCGAAGGATTCGAGATCCTGTCACTTGGAGTAAGCAGAGGCCCAACCTTGCTCTTGCATTTTGATGGGATTACATTTGGTGTAGCTGAGGGTTCAAAACCCCGCAAATGTACCCCTCTTCATCTTTATGGCCGGGTCGCACTTTTTTGGGGCAAAAAGTACCACCCGAGACGTGTACAGGGCAACAAGGGCACTCGGTCCAGAAATGCGTAAACCGGCGACCCGGGAGATAAGGGGGTCGGGTGTCGTTTTATGGCCGGGAGTTGGACGTAGGGTGTGTGGTTATGGTGTTCCCCGATTCCAGACTGACAAAAAGAATGTGGTTGCAGAAAGGCGAAGTGCAGTTGCGTGTCAACTCCGGAGGGAGAGGGATCTGGGAACACTTCGACGAGATCCGCGACTGGGCATGCTCGTCGTAACGCGATATATAGGGGCACATGGTGCCCTCTGGATGTGTGAAAGTGGTGCCCCTGCACGTAAGGGGGCGTGGTGCCTCATTTTTTGGATTTTGTTTGTAACATGCTATGGGCATGTCGGATGGATATATATGGGGGGAAGCGATGGTGCTCTCTGGCCAGGGAACATGCTATGGGCACGTCGTAAGTATGGGCGGGGGGGCGTATGGTGCCCCCGTTGTTTTGGAACATGCTATAAGTATGTCGTATGTATTTGAGTAGATGACCTACTAATATATGGTGCGACACATATTATGGATATGCATCGTTCGATGGTTGATTTAATGTTATTGTCTTGTATGACTCAGGTGTGATAAATTCCACCCAGAACATGGTTTGCAATACTATCTACGTAGTGATTTTGTCTCTCGGGTACATGGTTGAAAGTGATGGTTTCAAACGCACGCATTAAGACTTTCATCAGAATAGCACCAATGTTATTGCATACATTACCATAAACACCATTTAGTTGTGCATTACAAGAAGTGGTGGAATCCAAACGAACGGCAAGATGAGTGATGCGATGCAACAAGGCATCGGCTAATAGGCCACGCACCGATCATATTCGGCCTCAATGTTAGTGGTGTAACTTTACCAAATGCATACCCCCGTTAGACAAGAACGAGGTCATGCAAGGGGTGAAGATGGCCCACCCCCGCCGAGGCAAGATTCCCCGGAGTAGCGACTGCACCGTCGGCTAACCGATAAAGGGTGTGACTTCCGGGGTCCTCGCAAATGGTGTGACAAGACAATAAATGAGGGGATGAAAGGAAAACGACGGCAGCGTGAGGGTACATAAGTCATCGCAGCAAAGAATACAGGGGAAAGGGCAGATGATCAAGGCTCAGCACAAGGTGAAGTGTATGAGAGTCATCGTAAACATGGCGAGACCCCAAGCCGCGAGGTCAACTGAGACACAAGGGAGGATCTCGGTATCACCCGACACACAAGGCCGCAGACGTGCTAGGTCGTGTGTCGTGCGGTGAGGAGATAGGTAAAGAATGGTGACCGTAGACTCCGTCATCTCGAACATCGTGGGGATGGACTGAGCGGGGATCCCTCGTGTCGGCTCGGCGGCGGTCGTTATGTAACGGGAGAGAGAGGGCGATTGATTTTGTTCAACCTCATACTCGCGATCACCTCAAGGGAGGCGCGGTAATGTGTCGGGGTGAGGACACACGGGGAGTAGTGGTCATGGACACCACATTGCAAGCACAAGGCTTGTTAAGAGAGTCTTGGCGTTCTTGTGACTCGCTCGGCTACGAGTGGGAGTTTCAGGACCGTAAGAGCCTAGAACGCGAAGTTTACCATGGGCTCTGACACGAGGCATCCCGGACAAGCATGGGTGGCATGACCAATGACATCACATAAGGCACAAGGCTTTGGGGGTGGAGAAGGAGCCGGGTTGGTCGTGGTGGTTTGGCTCCCTGTTGCCCCTCGCTGCTTTCGCTTTCTTCCCTAGAGCCGACCCAACAGAGTAGCGGGTCCTCAGGAGGTGCCGGGGGGCACAAGCAGCTATGGAGGAAGCGAGGGGGACCGGTTGAACCGGTGTCAAAGCCATGTAAGGTTTGGGGTGACCAGGGGGGTGGCGCGGGGGGGTCAAGGTACCAAACCGGAATACCCAAGCGTCGAAGTTAGGGAGAGAAAGGGTGGCCAGCGACGGGGACGGAATATACTCCTAGGAGGGGGAGCCAAGAAGGGGATCCGTCATTCAAACAGGTACGACCGTGGAGGTACGGCGCCAAGATGGTTAAGGCCGGTGGGGGACCGAGCCTGGGAGGATAAAGAGGTTCGGGGGCACCACCAGAGGGCAGGCGCGAAAGAGTGAGGTCCTACTGGCCGAGATGGATGGCTAGGAGCGGGTTGCGGGAGGGCGGGAGTGAGGCGCAAGCAGCCAGGCAGCCGTTTAAGGGCGCCGAGACGATCGCATCATGCAAACATTCGGCGTTTCGGGACCGGTGACCAGGAGGGGGAGGAAGGTGAGGAAAAGTTCCGGCTGGTGCAGGAATCTTTATAGACGCCTTGGGAGACACTGTCAAAGAATCGACGGTTTGCTTGTTGGCTACGTAAGAGATGGTCGTCTCGAGGCGATGGAGACGCGCTCATGATACGATAGCTGGTCAATGCAGACTATCTTTCCATTATGTGGAAAGACATTCATGAAGACCGCGGGATGGGACAACAGACATGGCATAGGTGTAGTCACCAACAGAAATGCCAGCCCAGAGGCGTCAATGACTTCGACATCAACGCCAGCCAGCTTCACCGGCGAGGGTGATGGGACGCTACGAAACAAAGCCAACAAAGCCGGGAGGCATACCCCTATCCCACGCTCGAAGGGTGATCGGGAAGGCCAACTCGTGGATCCGAGCAGCCTAAACCGAAGCGGACATCATGGTAGGTGGATGCCCCCTCATCAATTATACACCGGGATACAAAGGGCGTTCCGATTTTGACCGGGATTTGGAAAGCAATCTTAAGGAGGAAGAGGAGGGTGGTCCGATTGAGTGGCGTCGAAACAATCATTTGGTCATCGTTAGGATCAGCAGCCGCCTCACGGTGTATAGTAGAGCCTTCCGTTGGGAAGGGCACGACCGGGAGGAGTTCCGTGGAAATGGCGTTAGGATTGTGCCAATCATCTACTATACCGTACGATTGGCGGCTCACCGGTGGCGCATTTTGCCATAATGGACCCTTTGAATCTTTGGGTGAACTCCTCAACTTGGGTCAGGATGTGTAAGGGCCACTCGGTGTCGAAAGAGGCTCGTAGAACTCCGAAGATGGAGGTCGGGAGCAAGATCGAGCAGAGGTTTGGGGCATCAAGCAGACCGAGTTTGAAGGTGAAGGTCGACGAAGGGGACGAATCGCAGCGCATCATAAGGATCCCAGTCGCAGGAACCGTAAATGGACGGAGGGTGGGCCCACGGGTCGTCGGGGGCTGGCAGCCATGAATCCCCGTTGAGGGAAAGGATCAAAGGAACACACCGGCGGGGTAGCAGCCACATTAGGAGGAGCGTGAGGGGAGGCGTGTTGTCCGCGCAATGTGGCTTCTTCGAGACTCCCACACCGGTCGCATCCGGGGTAAGAGAGGACACCGTGGAGTGTAGTGACCGACCACCGCAACACGAACAGGCTTGTTTGAGCGGCGTCCGGTCCCAGCCTCGGCGGGATGCCCCGAGGTCGGGTTGCTGTTAGGGGTCCACACTGCACTGGGTCCTCGGTTGGACGGTCGCGCATGGGTTCCGGTTGCCCCTCCGCCTTCTTTGGAGAAGAAGGGGAATGAACGCACCCCGCCGTGCAAATACTTGCCCCGGGAGGGGTTGTAAGGATTGCGCAGGTGGTGAGGAGGCAAGGGAGGCGGAAGCGCATATGCCGGGAGGAGCCGGGCGCACCGGCCGCGGATAAAAGTAAGGGCTGGGTTGGCGGCGCACCGAGGGGTGGGCGCGGTGATACGAAAGGAGGAGGGCGCGCATCCGGGCGCGCGCGCCGTCGGGGAGGGGGCAGAAAGGAGGCGGGGGCCGGGCCCCTCCCCGAGGGAGGCCATGGCCTGCGGAGGGTGAGCGCAGGGTGAGAAAGAGATCCCAACAATACCGCCGCGATCGAGATGCTCGGGCAGCGCCACCCTGTTCGGGGATGTCAGAGAACGGTATAAACATAACCGTATTGAGCGTAGATCAAAGTCATATATTTAAAGTGCCTGAGGGTTATTTCTTCATTTGGAGAAAGTGGAGAGGCTAGCATCTTTGCCGATGGGAGATGGGAGGGTGCAGGAATCACCCTGCAAACTGAGCCTCATGAGGGTCACAAGCCTCGCCTGCCGCTATTCCCGAAATATGCGTAAAGTTATGGAAGAGGATTGCTTAAATGAAGTCAAGAGCCCGTACTGTGTTGTCGCATCGGGAGAGGGAGCTGGAAGTACGACAAGAAGCCTTGGGCAAGAGTCTCAATTTGGTATGGGAGGAAGTGGCCTCGTTCGACATACCACGAGCTTCGCCGAGTGTGCGTTGGAACAACGAAGACGATGAGTCACTCGTAATGGAGTCGAGGAACACTGCGATGTGGAAAGACCGACGTGATTGGTTGGGGCCTTCCGCCGTCAAGGCCCTCAAACCCCAGGGACATCGCAGGTAGCTTCTTGGTGGGCATAGCGGGCCGGGTAGTATTATGGTGAATGGGGTCATTAATCGAACCGATGGAACGGGGAGAACAGGCTCCGCAATGGCGCGTGGTGGCCGAGTAGTGGTTGTGATGGTTCCGCTAGAAGTAGGCCGGGCATTGGGGCCTAGAGAACCGCTAGCATTAGGCTCGGTCCGCACATGGTGAAGGTAAAAGGGGGAGAACCTAAGGAGAAGGGGGACCCGAGAACTTCCAGAGAGACGCAGTGCGGACTGGGTGGTGGACCTGCTCGATTTACGGGGGCCAGGTGCGGGAGCACGGTGTCGATCAACCCGGAATCGAGGATGAAGGCCAAGAAGCTCTCCGAGAAAGACGCCTTGTGCTGAATGATGACAGGAAGAAGGAACTCGACAAGGGTGCGTAAAGTGGCGAATCTGCGGTCAAGGGCGTATAAGGTGCAAGGACAATTGATTTTAGAGTTTTTGTTGCGGTAAAACCAGCGTTTCTTCACTTAGGGTCGGTGGTGTGCGCGCACCAGTTTTAAACTCGTTGTTATATAAAAAGCGTGCAACGTAGCTGAAAATAACATACAGGAATAATAAAATACTAAATACCGAGAAAAATAACAACCTACATATGCATCTATCAAACCCAAGAAAGTGGGTCTTCAAAACCACAGTTTTAAAAGAAAGTAAAACTATGAAACATGACATTTAAAGGAAGCTTCAATGTAGACCTAGGGTCAAAGGGGACAAGAGATCCGGAGATGGGAAGTCACAGACAGGTGTGGGGATTGGCGCCCAAGAGATGAGGCAAGGTGGTCGAAAAAGGGAAATCAGCAAAAAACTGGGGGTGTTGCGCAGGCCTTTAGAGGAGGTCCAAACAAAACGACAAGAGGTGATTTGAAAGGAAAAGAGGCTGATTTCAATGGATCTCACAGTGAGGTCACGTATCCGGAAAAGAGGGGCTTGCTCGAAACCGACTAACAAACAACTCGAAACTCTTCCACAAAAAGTGGAGGGTACCAAGCCTCAGGACCTGGTTCCTAACCAGATGAGTAAACAGCATCGGGTCCTTGGTCAAGGCGTCGACATGCCGCAGGTCGGAAAACCCCCGGGCAAAGAGGTCGGCACAGAATCCCGCAAAATTACGTAAAAAATGTCGAAAAAAAAGGGCGGTGTCGCAGGTTCTCGACCGTATCCGGTTGGAGGTCGCGATGAACAAAGTGCAGGTGCGTCCAGTCGCAGTGTTTTGGGCTGTGCAGGCGACCCCCCGTTCCGGGTTGTTTCAAAACATATTTAAAAATTTCCGTCTCAAAAGTGCCAAATGCCACCGCGCAATAGGCTGCAAACACACTAAGTTAGAAATTTTTTAGGTTTTTAGGGTTTTTGAGAGAAAAATGACACGAAAAGAGCAGAAAACTACAACCTAAAAAGAAGCCCTAGGGCCTGGCTATCGGATATGTGAATATGAAAACTTATTAAAATGTCATAATTTAAAACCTGGCGGTGAGTCGCCTATTTGTTAGTATGAATTCTTTGTTTGCCGCATTTAAAAAGAACCACTTAGTTGACGCATAACTAATAGCCCTAACAACAATAATGGCCGCAAAACATCTTCAAATCTGCAATTAGCAGTTAAAGTGCTGCA